>RJWM01024280.1:0-30946 GCA_004363535.1 Dasyprocta punctata | reverse complement strand
AGCATCCCTGCACAAATGACAACAAAGTGAAACACTTCCAACATTCAGTGGCACAAGATAAATATTGCCATTTCAAAAGGTACAAACAAGGGGATACAAAGGAATGGGACTAAAGAAAGTCCAAAATCAAGTAAGGTAAACATAAAGTCCTGGAGTTCCATGCTCAACATCTGAAGTAATCTGATTGTGAGCTCCAAAAGGCTTGAGGGACTCCACCCCCATGGAATTTCAGTGGTTTTAGCTCCCACAGCTTCTCCCTTAAGCCCACTCTGCTTAGTCCTTGCAACTTTCCTTAGATGATCCATGCTTCTGGATTTTTCAAACTTCAGGTTTCTCCATTGCATCTTTGGCTTCACACTCACAGTTTTATACATTGTCCTCTTAAGAGCGCACTGCTTGGCCTCCCAGACTCTCTGCAATCAGGGTGAAAGCCTTTTTAACCTCAGAACTCATGCATTCTCCATGCACTCAAAACCAGTGTCACATGGATGCTGCCAAGGTCTGCTGCTAGCTGGAGCAATAGCCAGATTTTCCTCTCTCTTGACCATAGGGTCGAATGCCTGGATCACTGAGCACTCTGAACCTGATTGTGAAGAACAGCTTCTCTATGTCACTGACATTCTGGAACCCAGTGCAGCTGGTGCCATTTTGAAGCCTCCTATAGCCTCTGCTACCATTCAGGAGCATGGTGCACTGCAGCTTTCTCCTCCAAGCTAAGTCTTTCACCTTTGCAGTTTTGAGGCTGCAAAGGGTGTGACCTGCTGCTTCTTGGGATGTCCTTTCACCATCATTTTTATTTCTCTGCTCCTTTAACAATTGAGGTCTCAACTCTATCTTTATAGTCCACAGCTTCCTGGCCAAACCCACAACATTTTGAATCATCTTGCTGGGCTCTTTGCTCTTGATTCACAACATAAATCTGGCAAAAAGTCTCCAACAATAGTCATGTCACCATCCCCACATTTGACTGCCTTGAAATTTCTTTTGCCAGATTAATTAGTCCAGTGCCCTTAATCTCAGTCTCAAGCAGTCTCTGGACATGAGCAAAATGCCAACCAACTTTCTGCCAAGCCATAACACACATTGTGTGGAGTCCAACAATCAAATGAATCTTTCTTTCCAGCAGAAACCTCCTGAGCCTGTTCTCAACTTGCAGGCTTTCTTTCAGTTTTCTGATGTTCTGAACTCTGACCAGAATCTTTCGTGCAAAACACCTAAGCTGTTCCAGCATCACTCTTTCAAGCAACATCTCTGAAATTTTCCAAACTCTTCCCACATTCCAGTCCCAATGGCTCTTGAACCACACAGTCAGGTACAGTCACAGAAACAACCCCACTCCTCCAGTACCAAATTCTGTTTTGGTTACTTTTCTCTCACTGAGACAAAATACCTGATGCCCAAAGGAAAGCAAGGAAAAATTTATTTAACTTGCATTTTTTGAGAGGTTTCAGTCCATACTCAGCTAGTTCCAAGACAGGGTAGCATGGTTGAAGGGCAACTGTTCATGGTGGCAGCAAACAGCAAGAGTAAAAGGGCAAAAGAAGAAAGGCAGGACACCTTACCCCTCCTATATTGCATACCAGCTCCCCACCCTGAGTGGGTGCAGCACTCACACTGCCAAACCCAGTACTGAACAATGAACCAATCACAAATGCTAGATTCAACCACTTCCATAGCTGCATGAGGCTTGGGAGACCTATCTGAACACAAACCACAGCAGGGGGCAAAGTGACAGAAGATGTTAAAGCATTTGCTTCATTGAAAGCAAAAAACAAAGCAAAACAAAAACAATGAAAAAACCAAACAACCAGCCAGGCGTGGAGGCGCACGTCTTTAATCCCAGCACTCAGAAGGCTGAGGTAGGTGGAGTGTTGTGAGTTGGAGTCTGGCTTGGGCTACAATGCGAGTGTGGCTACAACATGAGCATGGGCTACAATGTGAGTGCAAGACCGGCCTGAGCTACATAGTGCGACTCTGCCTCAAAAAAACCAGGGCTGAGAGTTTGGCTCAGTGGCTTAAGCGCCTGTCTGGCAGGCGTGAGGCTGTGAGTTTGATTCCCCTGCCGCAAAAAAAAAAAAAAAAAAAAAAAAATCAAACAACCAAAATTCTTCTCATGACCTGTATTAAATATGAATACATAAGTATATTTATTCTTTGAAATACTGTCATAGTTATGATCAGAGACAAGTTTGCTTGTGGTGTTCAAAACAAGGACTAGACCTTATTATAATGTTGGGCTTACTAGAAGTTATGGATGGCTTAATGATTAAAAAATTAGTTAACTAGTATGGGAAAAAGTGGTGAGTCTGTGACTGCTGATGTGAAGGCAGTTAAATAATATTTTGAAACAAATTAACTGTAATGAGAAATTAGCATGAGCAAATTGTTGAAATTGATAAAACATACCTATTGTGAAAAGGATACCTAAAATGATTTTAGTACATAAAGAGGTCAAGTCAGTTCCAGATCACTGACTTTTAAAGAGTAAACGACAGTTTCATTAAGAATATTGTAGGCTATATATCAAAATCTTTCATGATCTGAAACATTAAGAATCACAAAAGATTCAGCTACATCAATAGGTACATACAACAGTGACATGATTTAAAAACTTAATTTATTCTGTGATTTTGGGAATGATAGTCTCATTTGTGTTTGGGTGGGGAAGATGGCCATGGTCATGTTTGTCACCCACGCAGAGTTTGCAAATAAAAACAAAATTTTGTCAAACATTTTTATTTGTTTGCAAACAAAAGTACTGGTGAGCCAAGGTATCATTGTACCACCAATATATCATACAAGTAATAAGAAGACATGGATGACTTAACTTGTCCCCCTAAATGGCCTCCTGAATTACTATTGCTGGAAAATGCCAGCTGTTTGAAAAATAGCATACTTTTCCAGATTTTATTGTTGACTATGGCCATTTACAATTTATTAGTCACCTTCATCTTAATGTCAAAGTGGTATTTCAAACTCCAAAGACAATTTGTTTACTATAACCAACAGATGAAGGGATTAAAGCAGCTTAAAATTTGAAAATAATCTTTGTTCAGACTGTGGCAACTAAAGGAGGCACTGAGAAAAACTAATATAACTCTGGAAGGATTGTGGCATCTGGACTCTTGAAGAATATTTCTTTGGCTTGTGGTTCTGTCAACAAGGACTGTATGGACAGTATATAAAGAAAACACTGTAGAGAGGTTTATACATCACTTCAAATGAATTGTTAACAGTGAAGAGATGCAGAATTTGATGAGGCAATTGTTGAGATGGGAAACAGCTTTAACTTGAGCAAAGATGAGAATGACACTGAGGAGATACTGGAGGTGATTCCTGAGGAACTGCTTACCTATGAACTGATGGAGCTGGAAGAGGAACACAGCACAAGAGGCGCAACCACAAGCCAGTAGCCAAAGGAGGAAATAGCAAAAGGAGAAGAACCTCCAAGAAAATTACCAGTGAAGGGCTTGGAAGAAACTTTTGCAGGTATCAAATTATGATCTCCAACATCAAAAAGTTTTCATTAATAGAAAGGTTATTACATTATTTGCTTAGAAGTAAATCTATGATGCCAAAAAGAAACACTAAGAAAATCACAAGGAATGTAAGTGTATTTCTGAAAATAGTAACACCTCTGCCAGAAATTCTCAGGCAGGCCCGCCAGGAGGGTTTCCACAGAAAACATTGTTATTATAGGTTTCATAGCCCCATGCATGTTATTGCTCTTGAAGCCCTCCCAGTAGGATAAGAGATGGAGTTGGAAATGAGCACTTGATAAACTACAAAAAACTAGGATAGCATGTGTTTGTGTCTGTTTTTTTAATTTAAAAAGGAAAAATAAAATAATAACAAATAGAAAAACAAGCCATAAAGTAGGAAATATTTTTGTACAACTATGGAACCTATAGTTTAAATAAATTTTGCTACTACTGAATCAAAAAATTTAAATGTTAAGTTTGGAAAATCAAAAAGATGGAATAACTGAAGGCTAATTTATTGTTGAAATACATTTTCATAAATTTAATGACTCTCAAGTGTGTAGAATTGATAGACTCCACAGTAGTGCAGAGAAAAAGTCTAGGGCTTCACTTTTACTCATAGCTTACTCATTGAGTTAACCAAAGCCAATATCAGTTCTACAAATTCCACTTATCATAAGTGTTCAATCTAGATGTACCATTTTTAAATCCCTTAAATTTTTCTGAACCGTTTTTGTATCTAAGTATGTTTAAATACAAAACTACTGTGCTACAGTTGTCCACAGTATTCTAACTTGCTGTGCAAGTTTGCTTCCTAGAGCAATGGAATATGCCATATAGCCTAACTGAAGAGTAGACAGATACATGTAAATACACTCAGTGGTGTTTGCACAGTAATGAAATCACCGAAAGACACTTTTCTCAGACTGTATTTCCATCACTAAGTTACATATGACTGACTATGTGTTTTGGAGTTATGTGAGCGGGAAATGTGAGTCATAGAATATATTTTTATAAATTCAGTGACACTTAGAAACAGATTGGGTTAGGAAGAGACCAAAGACAAAGAAGTTACTTACCTGAGGTTGGAAGAATACGAACATTTTTGCAAAATACCTGTACCTAGGGCATATGAGAAATGTAGTATATTTAGAACAAGTCTTCAGTTTAGAATTGGGAGTACTTTGGATTGAATTGTAAGTTGGATGGGTCAATTAGAAGAATCAAGGATGATATCTTGACTGAGTATATGTGGTAATATGGTAATAACTTTACTTGAGGAGCAAATGACTAACAGTAATTTAAAAAATATTCTAAAGGGAACACAGTAAATAACTGGCATGTGTTAGTAGAATTTAATCAACAAAAAACTATTTTATAATAGTTTTAAATAGTTGCCTATAATTTAAATTCTTAAAAGGAGTGAAAAGATTTAGCAACCTACCTCATGAGTTTATTTTTCCCAAAAGAAGCTTCTGGGAAGAAATTTATAAAGCAGAAAATTTTCCCCAAAGCAGCAATTTTTCTTTCTCTGATAGATGACATAAGTGTGATATACAAACTAACCAAATTTAATTATAATACTTGAGTAGAAACATCATAAATGATCCATAAAAACTTGTAATGTAAATAATTTCAACTAATAAGATAGATACGTTGGAAAGGAGAAAATAAATTGTAGTATTAAGAAGTGGCTCCTTCAATAAATCAAAAATTCAATAATTATAATTATCCATAATAGAATTATTAATTTTATAATCAATGGTTCCTCTGGTAACATTCTGATTATTTGGAGTCACTATTATGTTGATATCAAGCTGAATCCAAGTGCAATGTTGTAATGAATAATATTTATTACCTTTTAATTTATTTAGCCATCATTTGTTGATACTTAACATAGATGTTAGTACTTTGGATTAACATAGTGAATTGGACTTGTGCAATTTTTAATTGAAGCTTAAGAGAAAATTATTTGCTTTTAGTATGTTTCATAAGTATTAGTGAAGAAATTGAAGTTACTATGGGTATAATTACAATGAACAACAAATGTACAGTTGAG
This sequence comes from Dasyprocta punctata, assembly GCA_004363535.1. Classification (NCBI taxonomy): domain Eukaryota; kingdom Metazoa; phylum Chordata; class Mammalia; order Rodentia; family Dasyproctidae; genus Dasyprocta; species Dasyprocta punctata. Next base: position 25,405 of record RJWM01024280.1, on the reverse strand, counting down.
CAACTTTCAAATAATAAATTATTATACAGCAATTTAATAAAAATAAGCTAAATCTCTATTTCTGAACATGGAAATATTTCTGATTTTACTAGAAGAGATATTTATAAAAACAGCTCATTGCATGTTAGTGTATATTGTAAAATTTTAACAAAATGATACATTTAAAAGTAGTGTTTTAAAATATAAAAATATTCACTACTGTTGGGAATAACAATTGCAGGGATGTGTTGTGAGAGTCATTGTGGTTTAGAAAAGCATATAATAGATAATACTTGACAGAGAATAACAATGGTTGAAGAAAGCCTTGTCAGCCCACAAGAAAGCAAGGCTGGATAAATGAAGACAAGGAAAAAAAACATATTAAAATGCCACAGAAAATATAATGATGTCATTCTAAACATACTTATTTTTTATAAAAACTTTAATGGCATGAATAACTCCATTAAAGATCAAATTACAGGCCAGGGATTTAGCTTAGACACATAAGTATCTGCCTGGCAAGTGCAAGGTCCTGAGTTTGATCCCTGGTACCAAAAAAAAAAAAAAAAAAAAAAAAAAAAAAAAAAAAAAAAAAAAAAAAAAAAAAAAAAAAAAAAAAAAAAAAAAAAAAAAAAAAAAAAAAAAAAAAAAAAAAAAAAAAAAAAAAAAAAAAAAAAAAAAAAGGAAAGAAAGGAAAAAGAAAGATCAAATTATAGAACATCAGAATGAATTTGAATAAAGGCAGCAAGTTGTTATCCACAGGTTACAAAACTAAAAGTTCAACATAAAGTTCAATTAAACAGAATTTAGAATCCACACTGGAATTTAACCAAAAGACCAAGAAACAGTAGAATTTAGAAATCCCTATGTTTATGGTCTATTGAATATTGACAAAGGTACCAAGACATTGCAATGACAAAAAAAAAAAATATTTCTTTTCGAAGAGTGCTTCTGGGACAGCCAGTTATTCACATGCAAAAGAAATAGGCAACATTTATATTTCACGCCATACATAAATTGCTTCTGACTTACCTGTAAGAAATAGAATCTTTTGAAGTATAATATTAAATGTTTGTGATTTAAGGTTTGTCAACAATTTTTAAATACAGCACCAAGATTGAAATCAAAGATTGAATTTTAATAAGTAGGTGTGATAAAATAAAAAATGAAACCTTTTGCTCTTTAAAGAACACCATCAAAAAAGCGATTCACAGAAAAGGAAAAGACAAGTCACGGAATGTGAAAGTATTTCAAATTATATTTTTATAAGTGATTTGTGTACAAATGTACAAAAAATCCCTAAAACTACTAAGAAAAATCCAAATCACCAAACTACAATGGGCAAATTATCTGAATAAATGTTTGTCTCAAAAGACACATTCCCACACAAACACACAGAATAGTAAGCACATGAAAATATGATCAACTCCTCTGTTATTTGGAAAACATGGCTTCTCACTCATGAGGATAACTGCAATATAAAAGATTGACTTTAATAAACATTGGTGCATAGGTGAGACTGGAATTCCCATAAATGGCTGATGAGAATGTTAACTGTTTTTACTGAGCAAATCTATACTCAGGCAGTGAGTGGTGGTGGTGAGGATGGGCAGCAGAACTAATGTTTAGTACAGGAAAGTTGTTATTTGGAGCATCAAGGGAAAAGCCTGGGTACATCCATGATCACTGAACCACAGAGTTTCCTTGATACTTGGAATTCCTTTACTCTGATAAATGGACCTGTCTTGCTCTCTATCCCATTGTCCGGTGTGCTTTTAATCTTTTTCTACTTTTTATCTTACTTTTAATCTTTTTCTATGTCACTATGTAGGGACATGGTAAACTGTTGAATATATTAGTGAGGAGCCTTTGGGAGCCAGTTTCAGAGATAGACTATGGTTTTTGTGAGCTGATACTAAGTTTCTGGAAGGATGCCATTGGCATTTATAGTGCTAAAACTAGTCAAATGGTTAAGAGGGACTTGGTAAAGAATGACACATTTTCCACAGTAAAAGTAAAAGCAGTTCATTAGTAGTTCATTTTGGAGCATCAATGACACAACAGAATATTCACACATTTTCAGAATTTTCAACTTTCTGGCCCACAAGTCTATTGGAAAATGAATTCTACATGGTTGAAGATCAAAGACCTTGTGAATAATGAATACATAAATGAGGCCCATAAATGCATTTATTGCCCAGTTTACATATCAGAACAGGAAAGCTTAAAAGTGTTAAGTAACTTGGCCAATATTTAATAAAGGAAGTTCCACCAATGAATTTACATCAAATTTCTGATTAGAGAGCTCATGTTCTTAAATACTTTTATATTTCCTTTAAGTATGGTAAACGTTTTGATAAATACCTATATTATCTATAGCATCCAGGGGTGTTACAGGGGAGAAGATGGAATGTCTGCAAAGGTTTACAGCTAAAGGAACAAAATGAAATGTGATAAAATAATGTTAGAAAATTCCAAGGGTGAACAAAGCAGAGGTTGAGCTTTGGTCATGAGGAGAAGAAATTTAATGTTTTAAAGAAATGAGTGCCCACTACTGGCTCTAGAATAAATACATATGTGCTGTAGAAAAGTGAACTAAGTTCTCAAATGACAGTTTTGACAGGATCTCTGCAAGAGTAAAGAGCACATTTCAAAGAGCAAAGACAGAGTAGCTTAGAGGGTCAGATGGAGCAGGTATTAGGCAGTGTAATAGTGCTCAAAGACCTCTACCTACCTTAAAACACCTGTGCACTGGGACTGAGAATCCCTGATTCTGAAGAGGAAGCGTTGCATACTCAGGGACTATGTCAATCTAGCGTGAGGGGTTTATAATATTACAATGGTGAAAAATTTTGTAAAAGCAAATTATTTACATAGTAAGTGATTTCATATAGTATAATAGGGAAAAAATAACATGCACTTACTATTTTTCCAGAGCATATAATCAGGCTGGAAGGAAGAATCATAACTTGAAAATAAACTTTAAAAAGGACGAATATTTTTGTTTGCACACTGCTCCACTGAAAAATAAGATAACTGTGTCTCAAATTCATCAAGGTTGTAACCTGTTGTTGCTACAAATTGCTAAGAAAGAAGAATTTAAAGGAAAATGCAACTGCGAAAATGGTTTATACTCTAGACAATATGGAAATTATATTGCATTTTAAATTATTTAATATTTTCTACCTAATTTCAGTATTCCATAGGGACTATGGAACACACATTTAAAAGGTATACAAGGGAGGGCATTCATTAAAAACCTGGAAAATGTAGTTGGAACTTTATTAAAAATTGGCTAATAGACACTCCAGATAATTGAAATGACAGCTTGTTTTGACAGCTGCAAGCAAAAGCGCTTGTTCAAAACAGTGAGTGTAAATCTTTTTAATTTCTAGAAAGAAAAACAATGTACAAGCTTAACTTAATTCAGTCAGCTTATAAAGTAAAACAAAAGGTAACTCTTCACCTAAAAAGTGAAACTCTGGTAATTTGAGGTCCTGCCAATCATTTTGCATTAAGGCTGCATGTAAAGGCCTTTAAATGGAAGAGGTGGCTTCCTTCAGTATGCTGGAGGAAACGGAAATCAACATAGGAATGACCAAATACCCAAGGAATAGCTTTCATAAATACCACTGTGCGTCAAATTCAGAGATCATGGAACACTTTCAAAGTATTTTGTCACCCAAATCTCCTAACAAGTAGAATAAAGAGAGAACACATTCATCATGCGCATGCCGTGCCCCTCAAAGGTATTTTATAATTATACTGTAAATGCTAAGGAGTGACATAAGAAAAATAACAGAGATAAATTTCCTAAGCAACAAAACTAGCCAAATCCCCGGTTAAGAATAATCCACATAACATTAAAGTGTATCAATTTTCCCTTGCTATGATATGGCTGCTTGATTTTATTACTTTTACACTCATAAAAGAAATCAAAAGGGCAAACAAAAGCAGATGATGAGCCAAATCATGGCTTTTCAAATTGATATTGTATCTTATTAGAAAAGGGAAAGAGAGACATAGATTTCAGACTTGGGATGTGCACTTCATGCTCTCCTGATACTTATTTTATCTGACATGGAACCAGTCATTTTATTGGAGACACAAAAAGAGAATTAAATTTTCACTTTTATCAGTTTTGCCTACCATTTGCTTAATAGCATACAAGATTGGAATCTGAAAAGAGTAAAACCAGTTCATGAAATGTACATGATTGCTTATTCTGAGATTGATCTGCCCATTTGGGATAAAATTTGTTTGTGTAAAATGCTATGATATCCAGAATTGCCAAGAACAATTTAAACTACATATTTTCTTTAAACTAAAAAACTAAAACAAAACAAAGAAAAGACTGAGACTCTTTTGGCAAGGCGTGCATAGCCAATGATTAATTTTTATATGAAACAATTTCAAAAACTGAAGCACAACTTTTACCTATAGCAGTCAGCATCACTGTCATACAATAGAGCCTTAGTTTGTCTTCTTTCCTAGTGCATCCAGACTATATCTTCTATTTGCAAACCACATCAGAAGGTAGAAGGCTGAAAAAGTGTTTTAGATAATAAGAGTAAATTGATGATGCTATTTCCAGGTAAGCCTATTCCTTTACTTAAGTCATAACATTGACTTTAAAGGTGAAAGTATTCCATTAGTTAAATTTCTCAGGTTTGCTTTAACCACAAGATATACGTTTTTTTGTTCATAGTTGCAAAGGCCTTCATTGCGTATGTTTAATATCTCATATATATACAAGGACCATAAATTATGGACTAGTTAATATGGTCCATGAATGAATTCATTGTTCTCAAAGTGGACATACTTTGTTTCCAAGAGAAAGAAAGCCTATCTAAATCCTTAAAGTTTGTGAGGTGCTATACAGGAAAATTGCTTTTAAAATTTAATAACAACAAATGAGAATTTGTGTTAAATTAGATTTGCCCTGGTGAAAGCGTATTGCATTCAAATATTTTAAATAACACAAAGAATTGTATTAATAAATTAAATGATATTAGCATGTGGAGCTATATATACAGATATTAGAATACAAATCTACCCACTACTCTGCTTAATAACATACATTATTAGGGAAAATTAAATAGTATTTGTTTTAAAATATAGTGTAAATTAATACATTCAGGAAACTAGTAATAATTGATGTAGATAAACTTATCTATAATTATTACAATTATCTAAGGAATTCAATTGATTCAGATGCCAATAAGAAAATCCTGAGATGAAAAAATCAAGCACTTCTCTAGATTCAAGGTGGCAGTAAAAATTTGGAAAGACTAATTAACGGACTATGGAAACAGTGATTTCCCTCAGTTGTATGTTGTGTCTAATATGTACAATAAACAAATTAAGTGACTTTGCATTGCTTATGTGGTCAAAAATACAAGACCGAAGAGGACTGAAGCAAAGGTGGAAGACATTGTCCTAACACAAGGTCTGGGAAAATATCAACTTGAGTTAGAGGAAGTCAAATTCTGAACTAAAAGTTGGAAGAGAGTCGAAATTGGCTGTTGTGATAATTAGGAATTAATGGTCATTATTTAAGAGACGTCTACCCCTGTCAGCTCTTCTTTTTTTTCTCATTTTCCATAGCCAGTGAAAGAACAAGGCTGCGGTAACCTGTTAGGCTAAATCTGGAGTTTAAGTCTCCAGACACAAAAGTACATGTGTATGTGTGTGTGTGTGTGTGTGTATACGTTGTTCTTTCCCCTCCTTGTTTTCTCCTTTCCCCATCCTAATTGTTCTTTCATTTTGAGTAGTGTCTTCCCCTTTCTTAATATCTATTTTGCATTTTGGATATTATTAACTCTTCGAGTTTCTTACACTTGGCAGACGATACGTTGTCCACTCTGATGCATCTAATTTATTTCACCTAGGAGTATGATAGCTAAGATAATTATGCTACTAATTTATTTTAGTTCTTTGAGAAAAATGGTTTGTGCTTATATTGTTGGATCAACTTTGCAGGTCTGTTTTGTAATCTGAGCAACTACTCTGAAGATAACAACACCCAATACATTAACCATTGTTAATTTCTTATTATCTTGTTTTGAAATTCTGTAGCATTGTTTATATTGTTTTTTTTTCCTTTAAAATAAAATTTAAAGAAGATAAAAAGAGTAAAAAGCACATCTGCCCAGGAGATTTAGGGTGACTGTGCCTTCAAAAGAAGGAATAAATTAGTTAAGTAGTCATAGAATTCTACAATTAATAAAACACAAGGAAATTCTTTCCAAGGGGAAAATATATTAAAATATGGGTTTTCATTGTATTTCACTTTTTAAGATAAAGAAGGAATGTAGGAAGTTTTGTGAATGACAAATATCTTTAATGAAAAAGTATATTCAACAAATCTTTTATTAAGAGGCTAACTTTATTACATCTTTTCACCAGAAATTAAAAAGGCAGAATGTCAAGTTAAACCAAGAAAATAAAAACACTAACAAAACTTTTATGACCTTAAAAGAAAACAAGAGCCGGGTGTGGTGGTGCACACCTTTAACTCCAGCACTCGGGAGGCTGAGGTAGGAGGAACGTTGTGAGTTCAAGGCTGGCTTGGGCTACAATACGAGCGCAAGGCCGGCCTGAACTACACAGTGCGACCCTGCCTCAAAAAACCAGGGCCGGGAGTTTGGCTCAGTGGCTTACGCGCCTGCCTGACAGGTAAAAGGTTGTGAGTTTCAATACCTGGTGCCACCAAAAAAAAAAAAAAAAAAAAAAGGTATGATACTGAATAATCAAAAGGAAAATAAACTGTATACGGGTGCTTTGAAAATCTTACTTAGAATAGCAACATTTGCAGATATAGTTCCTTCTTTATGTATCACATTCTACTACTCAGGACACAATGAAAAATATTTGCATACCTATAAGTGGCTTTAAAATTCATTCAGTAGGCAAAGAACATGGATGATTGAATTGGAGAGGTGGAGTGGTGGGAACGTTCAAAGAGTAGATGTAACAAATCATTGAAAACTAAGTTAGATGACATATATGAAACCAATAAGAAAGTGAAATGAGGAGGAGGAAAATATATCTGTGATACTTTCTTTGTGTTACCTGTAGGAAAGTAATAGAAGCCTCTAAAGATGATACATTATCAAATAGATGCTTAAGAAAATAGTGCAACTTTATAAATACACCACTGGATTATTTCCATCCTAACTGGTATTAAGAATCAAATGTGCAGTCTAAGGTTGATAAACCACCTTTAAAGAGAAAGAAAAGGAAACACATGAATGATGTAAAGCTAAAAAAGAAATCAATAAGTGAAATAGAAACAGAGAAAGGAAAAGAGGGACAGACTGACAGGTATAGTTTTGGCTCCAAACAGCTTTCCAGTTTCTGATTTCAGAATCTTAGCAGGGTCTGATCCCACTCTAAGACTATTTCTGTCATAAAAGTAGACCCCTTTGTCACTCAGCATTATTATTATTTTTCTTATTAAGCTAGTTGAAAGAATTTCTGGATTTGTAGCCAGAGTATCAATTACACTATTGGAAAATGTTCTTGGCTTTTAGAAATCTGTGTGAGGCCTTTCTATAGAGTGTCCAATATGAAATTGCTTAATTGTTTCAGGATTTTTCAAGAAACAAAGCTAAAAATGGACAAAAATAATATTGCTATAGCAAAAAGACTCAATCGCTTCTTCTGTTTTCTCTGTCACTTGTATTTTCTATGCTTAAAAATATAATAAATTATTCCAGTAATTATTTATAATAATTATGAGATCCTAGCACTAATAGCACAATTTAACATACCAATAAGTGAAGACACTGGATGCAGGGAAAATTTCCAAGGAACTGCTAGAAATACACGTAATTCTAAAAAAGGACTGGCAAATGAATGTAGATGAAATATTTTCCTCCATAACCAATACAAATAAAAAATGGGCATATCGTGTCTTGTGTAAGTTAAAAAAATACTATAATTTTACTATACAAAAAGAAAAATACATGATAAAATGTTATCTTGGATTTGTTAGCATGTAGAGTGGATGCACCTAAAATCTTCAGTTCTTTTACTTGTTATGTTAGGAGATCTCGCATGAGTTGCTCAAATTTTATTTTGTTTTGGGTTTTTTACCCATTTTATATTTATATGTCTATAACAGAAAATGTGTACAGTAGTTACAAAGATTAAGATTAAACATATAAGATATATAGGATATACATTCTTGGTTCACAATAAGCTTTTAAAAAATGTTTGCTATGCTACTTTTCATGAGGTGAACTAGAAGAATAATCACAATTTATTCGTATTCAATCATATACTTTAATAAAAATGACAAAAAAACCTGTTTCAGCTAGTTTGTCATACATATGTTATTAATATACCAAAACTACAAAATAATGCATGATATTTTGCACACTACAAAATAATGTATTACGTTATACATACTTGTCTTCACTAATTCCAACTTTAGATTTACACTGACACATAGATAAAAGCAAGAGACGTGAGGATGGATGAGAGGGTCCGAAGGGAAGGGATTGGGAATGGAAAGGGAGCGAAAAAGGAATGATCTTGAATAAGTTAATATGAAGACCTCCTGTTTTACAGAAAAAAAATCTGTTTCTAGTAACACTGGAAATTTAATCTTTAGTTTTATTAATGCAAAAAGGAGCACTAATTTTCTTATGCATTCATTTAATTCTTTTGTCTTTGACTTCATTTGTGAAATCCGCTATTTTGTCACATCAGTTACTTCATTTTCTCCTTAACAACTTTCACCACACTCATCCTTGATTATTTTAAGTCTTTTTGTCTGCAGTGATTTCAAAATATAAAGTGAAGACATCATCCTCCCTGCTTAAAGCCCATCACTTTAAGAATGAAGAGCAATATCATTGACACAAAGTCACTGTATTACTTCGCCCCTACTCTACTGTTTCCTTTTTTCCTTTTCAAATGGCATTTTCCTTCACTCTGAGGTATGTGCATTATGTGCCTTCCAGCTTTGAGGCTTTGCACTTCAAATGAATGGTTATTATTTCTGAGCTCTCATTATTTAAATCAACTTAAGCACATTTCTACTGTATCTTCTTCCACAAGAAGTTGCACACAGACTCTGAAGATTCTCTGCTTATCTTTATATTCTTGTATTTCTGTCTGTGAAACTGAACCACACAAAAGAAAAACCTAATCAGCTTGGTCAAGTGTTTAGTATGAGCCACACAACTGTTTGATAGTGAAATTTCTATGTTTTAGTATCTAAAAAAAAATGAGAATTTAAGAAAAATATGACTCTGGTTTGGTGAAAAGAGAATTTTAAACTGTTTAATATGTTCTTTGAAAGAAGTAGAAGATAAAATTCTAGTACTGGTAGCACAATGAAATGTACAAAACATAATAGAACATGATAAGTAAGATAAATTATTTGGGTGGCAATCTGACTACAAACCTGGTAAAGGTGAAATTTTGAAGGAAATCGAGCTTACATGGCATGGCATCAGCATCTTCCTCAAGGTACAATATCTCTTATGCAAATTTGGAGTAACTTGAGTATGTGGCCAAAACTAAAATAAGCATTTTTCTCTTTTGAAAGACACAGCTGTGGTATTTAAAGATGAGTTATAGAACTTGCGTTCCAAAGTATATGAGAATTAGAGCCAACACAGCTTCAAAATATAAGCTGGATATAAATAGGAGTATGGAATCAAACATTTATTCTGCTTTTCTTATATGAACTAGGGAATTGGATAACAAAAGAGGAGATGAAGAGAAGGGCTTCTTTATGGAAATATGCTAATGAATACATGAGTAAAGAATGTCAGAATTGCAATATTAGCATATTGTAAATCCTAAGGATGAAAGGTTCCTAGAGTTATACATTAAGTGCTTCCTATTTTATCAAAGGTGACAGTTGGTCATTAAGTACCTCTTAGTAATCGTTAGAGGAAGAACACACAATAGCTATGAAGTAGAATTGCCTAAAATAATAAAATAAAACTATAAATCTTGACTGTGGGTTAGTAAGCTTGTATACTGAACTATTAATTTTCAGGAAATGCTTAGGAATATGTTGAACTATTCAAGAGTACAATCAGCAAGATTCAGTCTATGGAAAACTACAGGATAGGTTCTTTAACGAATTGATTTCAAGAAAGTTCAACAATGGAGAGTAACTTATACATTTTAAAGAAGTAATTGGCAATGTATCAGGTAAAACTAAATTTCAGTTTCTATGGGAGTTCAAACAAGAAGGTAGTTACCATATCAGTCAGCAGAGGAAACTCAGCAGAGAGAGATAGGGCTGTAATTTAGGGAGACTGGAAAGTCCTGTTGCAAGAGTGTTTCCCTTGAGTATTTTGCAAGTTAAATATTACATATATATATATGTATATATATATATATATATATATATATATATACGTGTATATATATATACAAATAAAATATATATATATATATATATTTGGTACTGGCAATCAAACTCACAACATCACACTGCCAGGCAGATGCTATGTCACTGAGTTTTAACTCTGGCCCTCTTTCCGTATATCTTATTTGATAATAAGAATTATCTTTTCAAAAATACTATGGTTAAAAATTGTGGTCAAAATTAGAGAACATGAATTTAGTTACATTTTTATTTGTATATTTACTAATTAGTAATAAGAGTTATCTGTTCAAAAATACTAAAACCAAAGTTAGAGGACATAAGTTACATTAATATACTCTGGAAAGTAGAATAAAATCAGAGTTGGAATAAGTTAGAAAATTAAATACTGTGTAAGCAATCCCTGACAATTTTTTTTTTTCCAAAAGCCTAGGTTGAAGTTTGGAAGATGTGGCACAATCGTCATATTGTTTTAGTGTTGAATTACTTTGTACTTTTTGTTTCCTTAATTTCTTTGTGTGAAATGAACATTCACTAGTTGGAATTTTGGAACTTAGATAAGCACATTGGTATATAGCTGTTGGCAAAGTAATTGAAATGGAATGCATAATTAGATATATAGAAAGAGATGATAGATGATAGATAGATAGATGGACAGATAGAGGCTTTTAAAATTTTTAATACATTCAACCTATCTCAGCAAAGTGTGTACAAATTATAATAAAGTACCTTAAGATATTTTTTTACAAGAAAGCACCATATAAATGCATAACAGTATAGAGTATAATATGTCCTAGTGCCCAGATAAAACAATGGCTAGGTATTCATGGCTTCTGAATTTGGATTCACAAAGAAGACTGAGATAAATGTAAGACTAGGGTGAATAATCAAAAAAATAAAGGAGAGAAATCTTGTCAAGTTAAATATCACAGGAACACTGAAAAGCTGAAAATGATTAGGTCTGTTAAACATTGTTAAAATTTACCTAGTTTTCCACCTAACACCTGCGTCAGTTCAGACACAAATGATCCCAATCATAGCTCTCAAATTTTTGTATTTTGTGATGTGTTTATATAACATTCCCAAGTTGTGTTTTACAACAAAAATTATAAAATAAATATGTCTATTGTAAGCAGTATTAAAATCGTCTTCAGGTGGAAAATACTACACATTTAAAATCATTCAACAGAATGCAATAAATTTTTACTTTTTCTGTAGCTTTCATCCTGATCTTTATCTTAACTGTGGAACTGTTTTTGATATGTGCGTGGATATATGAGCACAAAATATTCCGTAAACACTTTATTTGTTAAACACTGCAATGCTTCTTAAGCCAGAGTAATGTATTTAAGTGCCAGAGAAGGTAGCTGGATTATACCATCCCCAAGGCCCAGTCTAGAGAGTTGCTCCAGACAGGAGATGACAGTTTATACAACCCACATTGGGTGGCATTTGAATCCATAGCCCTCCCAGGACAGACACAGCTGTGTTTGGCAGGTAGGCGCCAGCTTATGAACAGAGCACCCCTTTCCTGTCTCACTGAGATCTTCTGAATGGTAGCTAGTTTTCCCACTTTAATCTGTTCCTTGGAAGCCAGGACTACTATATCCGACATTTCAGAGGAAGCAATGCTAGCTCATTTGGCATCTCCTTGCTCTTCCCCAGCCTCTCCTGTATCTTGGAAACTATCTACTCCTTCTTAGCTGCTGCATTCAAGAAACCCATATGGGCAAAATTTGGAGTGGAAAAATTTCTCAGTTGAGAGGGAAACACACTGTTGGATGACACCAAATGAAACATCATGCGTCTTGAAAACTGAGCTCTGGGAAATGTAGCATTAGAGATGACATTGCAGGGAAAGGTGATCTGTAAAGCAGTGGGGAATAGGGTAAGGGCCTCATTAGGTTATGTAGTGTTAAAACTTTACTAGAGGGCCAGGAATATGGCTCAGTGGCACATAGCACCTGCCTGGCAAGTGTGAGTTTGTGAGATTGATACCTGGTACTGGGGTGGAGGTTGGGGGCTTTTACTAGAGAAATCTACTAGAGAAATTCCTCTGGGAATATTTTCAAAGAAAGGGGTAGGGAAAGAGCAAAACCAGAGTTTTAAAAAAAGGCACAAAATGACCTTGGGTCTCACACTAAAAGACCAGAGAAAAGTTGAGAGTCAGAGCACAGAGAAAGCCAAGTTCACAATCCTGAGGTAGCCATCCATCCTTGCCTCCAATAAGATGCAGGGGCAGCAGAAGTGGAAAGGAAGCTGATTAACTTTAGGAAAAGCTCTTATTCAGTATGTACTCATACCTACACACTAGCACATATACATATGCATTCACTCTAGAGTCACTATATTACTATGTTGGATACCTACTCACCCCTCACTAATTCTAAGCTAACCATGAATTAGGCACCCCCTTGCCAACTGGTTGCCCACTCCAGAGATAAGGCCCTGTAAAGGACAAGCAACAGATGGAAGGTAGTCACACAGAGACCCCTGGGAGAAGCTATGCAGACAAGAATGACAGGTCTAACCAGGGACAGGCCAGGGAGATGCAAGTTCTGAGTAAGGAGAAGGCCCAGGAACCCAGTAAAAGCAGCCAGGAACAAAGGGTCCATGGCTGTTCCATCCTCTCAGAGGACCCTGCTCTGACCCTTATCAGGGTAGCTATTTATCCTCTGATTTTTGCCTGTTTCCAATAAAGTATCTTTCTTTCTAAACTTTACATCTTTAACTCCTTATTGATACGGAGTTTGTGATCCTGGTGAGTTGCAGGGACAGTGTGGCAGTAGTACTCGTTATTCCCCAGATGCAACAAATTCAGTAACAAGTCTTATGCAGAGAACATACCAAAGAGCAAAATCAAGACGCTGGTCATGAACAGCTTTTATACTTCGTATTCTTATTGAAAATTAAAGGTAATTGTTAATTACTCACTGATGCTAACTTGGATAACTATTGTATTCTAGAAATATTTGAGATATTAGAGTTGTAGGGCCTCTACTTATTAGTCATTTATTAAACAAACTTACAATAAGCAAAATATGTAGGCTTTTAATAGCCATGGATATTTAGGGCCAAAAGTCTTTCATTTGCTCATTCTTCAATATGCTACCCTTCTGTTCTACTATGTTTCAGGAAGACAGTTTTTCAAACTCCTTTTCTGGTAAAGTTCTGACTCTTTCTGAAATGGGAATATTGGAGTGATATTGGAGAGCTGGTGACGTTTTCGCCTTCTTTCTCTGCTCCGTAGCTGACAGAAGAATGTGTGTGTTCCCTTTCATTCCAGGTTCTACCATGTACCTTATCTTCATGGCCAGTTCAGATACTGGCCATTTCATTTCCACTCACTCTTCTAACAATCAATTTTCCAACCTTCTTCTAAATGCTAATCTGCATTGTCTAATTGCTTCAAATTGCCTAATTGGATTCTCATTTTTTCTTATTTACCCAATTTATCCCATTTTTTTTTTACCTATATTAAATGTTCTCTACTTTAACAACTCTATTATGGTTTCTGCTTTTCTGAGCAGATCCATGGGAATGCGGCAAATGTTGAAAGTTCATGTGCTGTCCGCATTCAAAGAGAAAGGCTTCAAGCTCACATCGCTGTCAAACTATTTTGGAATCACTTAGCTCATTCAGTATTCTCCCCCTCCCAAGCTTGTTGCAGTTATGTCAGGAGGTCATCTAGGGAAAAAGCGAAGTAAGTGGAAGGCACATGTCTCAGATGTGGTGCTGCCTCCCACGGTGACTCTGCACTGTCCCCTCACATAAACCATGATAGAAGGCAGGGGGAAAAGTTTCATGAAAGAAACTCCAGGTTCTAAACTATTCTTTTATAGAATGGAAGAATTGGATATATTCAATTTACAAATAATACTATATCTGTTGATAATGTAGGGTAGCAAAATATCACTGAAAGTAGGACAGGTTCATGGAATGCCAAAAGGATGGGACAATATACAGCTGGAAGGGTGATAGCCAGGGTCTAACTTTGCATTTTATTTCTCCTATGAACATAGAAGTCAGAAAATAGTACCAGAATTTCAATTTCCTCATCTGTGAAACAGGAATAATAATGGTAACATTTACTTTACAGAAGTAACTGTAGCTTCTGTGATGTCTGTGAAGTAGTTGCTTTTACCTTAGAAAGGAAGTGTTACCTTTCATCAGTAAACAGGTAAATACCTTTAATGCTTCTGTGGACTTTTATGTGAGAAAAAATAGACAGCCAAACAAGTTTATGAGATTTGGGCATGCAAAATTAGTCTGAGTCAATGGGATCAGCAAGCTAAGATAAAATGAGAGGAGGTTGTCAAAGGACCCTAGGATAAGCAGCATGGGGGGAAGCTTGAATAGAAGGCAGTGGCTGGGAGAAATGATCATGATAGGGTAGCAAGACACTTGATAGCAAATAAGTTAGTCTTCTGTAAAATTTTTGCTCTGCCTCAACCTCAATATAGAAATCCTTAATGTGAATAATTCTGGATAAAAATTTTAAGGAAGGGCAACTAGAACTCTGAGCAAAAAAGTAAGTATAAAAACCAATCGTCATTCCTCCCTCACTACATTGCCTGGAAAATTTGCAGACATTGTCAGTAAGAACCCAAACCTGCCTTGGATAGCAGTTACAGCTTTATATTTAACTCTCTATAAACTGGGAGCCTCCGTGGATGCATGGGTCAAACAACATATGAAAGAATATATGAAAAACTGGAAACATGGGACTAATGTCATTTATTGCTTGTATGTTTGTTTCAATTAATGCAATGAATGATGGTGCAGTGGTGATTGCAGGAGCTATCATTGACTTACACCTTTAAGTTGATAGTTAATATTTACTTAGTAATCATCCAGTTCTACTTCTGTGTGATGACTGATCACATAGGAAGGAACAGGACTAATCACTTCTCACATACTTGATTCTTAAAGTACTCATCAAATAAAAACACTTTTTTGACACAAAAAATGCCACAGTGGAAGCTTTCGACACATTTTTCAGTATGCCAGTTAATTGTCTTCATAGTTTGACTAAAAGCCATTCATACAGCTTTGTGCAAATGTCAATTTCAAAGTAGATTCTGTATGTATTCTCTAACCTGTGTATCAGAGGTAGTTTGCCAAGCGCAAGTGCTGGAGTCTTACACCAGCAAAGGCTTGTCTCAATAATTGCTTCATTAATGGCAGATGGTTTGATATTGTATAACTTCATGTAGGTTTAAGAGTCTTCCAAAAGCAGTAAGTTCCAAAGCGATATCAGATTTTACCATCACTACACCTGAAATAGGAAACACATGTAAAAAAACTAGCACCTGTGCTATCTCTATATTGGAAATGCTTGTCTTAATTAATATGCACTATTTTGATGGAATGCACTGGTTAATGTATAGTTTGTTAAAATAAATGTGCATTGCATTTAGATAAGTATAGCTCAATAAAAATCATGCTTTGAATACAATGAGTGCCCTGGAATTAAAGGGAGTGAATATTTTTGTTACTGCGTTTTTCCTTAAGTACAGACAAAGGTACAGTGCATATCGCAGAGTCCCTGAATGACTTTACCTGGTAGTATTTTTGATAAACATAGAAAAGTAAAACACGGGCTTTCATTATTGCATTTTCTGTATTTCTTGTATTATCTTTTGAATCATGACTAATGTAAAAACAGTGATTCTTTTTCTGCTCAGTTAAAAGATATGCCTTTTGTGTATGCTGGTGTTTGAGGCTAATGTTTCTTACCAGTAACATAGTGAACCAAATAAGCCTGATTAACTTTAAAACCTTTTTGTTTTTTAGAATCAACAGTTCATATTATTTCATTTTTTGTTCATTTTCTAGTGATCAAGATGACAATGGATCTTTTGACTAAAGGAGTAATTGTTCAGCCATGTTAACTGTCTAATGTTGCCTTCCATTTAAAAAACAAACAATTTTCACAAGAGAAAAATTCATGAAATAAACTGAAATGCATTTATATTTTTATTTGGGAAGGATTAAGTCGTGTGTATGCTTCAGAATGCAGAATATTAGGAACAATTCTAATGAATTCAATTAGAATGACACATCATATCTTTTTTAGCGGTTTTCTCTCAATTTCAGCACTAGTATCTCTTTCTCATCCTTTGTGCCACAGTTTATTTTTCATTGCTTTTTAAGGTAATGTCATGGGAAATGAATAAATATTTGAATATCTCTTTAAATTGCATACACAAGTATAAGGAACAGAATTTACCAAGGCACATGAATATCTGTTATGAAAATACTGAGCTGTTTTGAAAAATAAATCCAAGTGGCAATTTCACATTCTGAAATTCTCTAGATGTAGAACATCATGGCAAAAAATTCAAATACTTTTGTTTCAGCTTCTAAGTTGCTATATAAGTCTAAGATTCTTATGTTAAATGCCTATTGTCACCTCACGTATCTGAGATGACTGTCTCACATGTATAATCAAAAACGATTTTAATTAAAATTATAAATTATATCTTTATGCAATTATTCAAATATTATTTAACAAGTCTATGTATTTGTTCAGAGCATTTACATTCTAAGCCTGTATGTATGCTTTCTAATTATTGAATGACTTTCTCCATAGATTTATAAGATACACAGGTATGCAAGTGTGCATGACCTACAGTTAATTACAAAGCTCATCTCAAAGCAAAGGGTCAAAACATCTCAATTTCTTATATCTAAACATTGATTTCTTAAAAAATACTTATTAGATTTCAGTTACTTCAGCTGGATGGATTCCAAGTCATGTCTTGAATAAAAGATTCCTTGAATTACACATTTCTAATTAGTCACATTAAGTATTAAATAGTACTTTAGAGATGCAATGATTCATATTATATTTTAATATATCTGGTTACTTCTTAAAATTCTTTTAAAAATATATTTACCATAATAACTGCATCTTCAAAAAGTTTATGGTTAGCTATGTAGACATACAGTGAAAACCAGAAATAGCAGGAGAAAAAAATCATCTAAGAAGCACAAGGAATAAAATACAGAACGCATTTGGTTGGCATTTGAAATGAGTAAGAGAGTCAGGGAGGCAGAGATTCAGAAAGATACTTGCAGAAATAGAGAAAGTTTTCACAGTGACAGTATAAGATTATGTCAAGGGAGCAACTTAAAAGTAATATCACAGGGAAATTGGCCTGAATGGTCTGTAGAGAATCTGACTGTAGAACACACTGAGACACATGTCTACAATGTTCTTAAACTAATGGTGGCAAGATATTAAACTTTTATCTACTTATTTATCAGACTTATTCTCTAAACAGTGAATGATTACTCTCTAGAAAATCTGACTAACATCCCTATCCCACAACAATAAAAACCCTTAGATACTGATAGTTGGTGAATAGGGTACTGTGCTACTATACTATTGCTATTTACAACATAACCACAGACGTACTGACTTACAGGAGCACAGAACTAGTGAAATGGTACAGTTACTCAGAAATAAAATATGACAAACTTTCAGAAAATTAAACATTGGGTTAACATGTAATTCTTTAATTCCACTTCTGAGCACATAGCAAGAAAACTGAAATCAGGGTCTAGAATGAATATGTACATATTCATATTCCTAGTAGCATTATTCATAAAAGTCAAATTGTGGGAAAAGCACAAATGCCCATTAATAGATAAATAGATAAACAAAACTGCAATATGCATATGTAATAAAGTTGTGGTTCATGTAATGATATGGATGAATCCAAAGAACATGTTAAATGAAATAAGTCGCAAAAGGGTTTCATGCAAGCAAATGAATAAAATGAGTCTGTTTAAGTTGCAGAAATGCATGTTTTTCCTTCATAAGGTATACGGAATGTCAAAATTAATGAGACAGAAAGTCAAATAGTGATTACCAGAGATTAGAGGGAGGAAGAAGTGAAAAATTATTATTTGATAGATACAGAGCTTTGTTTTGAGATGATGAAAAATTTCTGGAGACAGATGGTGATGGGTATACACTGTGAAAGTACTAATTCTGTAATCTGTGAAGGTAAAACGAAAATGTGTTTTGGTTACTTTCCTTGTTGCTGGGACATAATAACCAAGAGTAACAATTTAAAGGAGGAAAGTTTTACTTTGGTTTACAGTTTGCGGAGGTTTCAGTCCATAGTCAGCTGGCTCCAAGTCAGGACGCACAGCAGAGGTCTATGGCAGCAACACAGCGTGGTGGAGGAAAGCAGAGAGCACTCAAAAAAAGGAGAGAGTAAGACTCTTTCAAGCTGTGTTCCCAGAGGCTCACCTCTTCCAACTCAGTTTCACCTCCCAAGTCACATTTAGCTATAAATTCATCCGTGAACTAATCTACTGATAAGTATCATGCCCCCATGACCCCATCACCACCCTAGAGACCCATCAATGAGCTCATGAGACTTTAAGGGAACATCCAGATATAACCCATAATAAAATGATACTGGTAGTAACGGAGTTTGAAAAAAAAACCACCATATTATAGCATGCATACTGAAAATTTAAAAGGCTGAGTCTAATATAACACTCCATTAAAATTCAGAATTATAGAAACAGATGACATCAAATATTTCCAGAAAGAGGGAAAATAAGGCAGGGAAAATTTGAGGAATTAGGATATTATTGGACTCACAAAATATAATTTTTAAACTACAATAAATGCTCATTGTTATGCTTCTAGGTTTCTGAAAAAAATATTTCCAGTTTAAAATTCTATATTATGGAAAAATGTGAAGCAAGAGTGATAACAGATAAACATTTTTAAGAGTAAGAATTCAAAATATTCTAGTTTTTTGTAAGTGTGCTTCCAGAGGTTAGAAAAGTTTTATCAATTTCAGGGAACCAGAATTAGAACCAAGAAAATGTGAAATCAAAGGACAACATACAACACAGGAGAGAAACAAAGGAAGTTTCCACTGAAGACCTTTCTACAAGAGGATCATTATACTACCATGCATGGGAGTTAAAATTTTATTGGAATCTGAGAATAGTGGCAAAAGGAAGTTTATTTGCATTCCTTGTAACCCTTCAATATTAGAAGTAAGATTTTTAATGTGATAGAGGAGAGATTTTAAATATATAAATGAATGAATGAATACATGTCCTCATCATTCCACTTTTATCAAAAGTGCACATTTGGTTTGTGTTCTAGACCTGCTTACCTATTCCTGTGGGCTTTGAATCATACCTTCCTTTGATATCTTGAGTACTGTGATAGCTGATATGTCACTATCAAAAGTAAGGTAACACAAAAGTGGGTAAAACTTCAATTGGAGGTTTCATTGTTAACTGCTGATTATTATTACTACCTCTGTAAACAAATTAAACTTTTAAAAACTCCTAAAAAATTTATTTACTAATGTAACTTCAATCAATAAAGGCATTTAAATTAAAAGTTTCAGTGTTATTTAGAATAATGTACATTATCTTCTTTGAGTAATCCTTGTCTTGGTTACTTTTTTCTCATTGCTGAGGAAAAATACCTGACACTCAAAACTGGGGAAGGTTTATTTGGTTTACAGTTTTTGGAGGTTTGAGCCCATTCTCAGGTCCAGGGCAGGCTGGCAGATAACAGGGGCATCCACTCAGGGCTGCCAAAAGTGACAAGAGCAAAAAGGCCAAAAGGAAAAGCACATCATTGTTCCCTTATATTGTATGCAGCACTCACACAGTCAATTCCAGCGCTAGACAACAAACCATTCACAAACACTAGACTCAGCTGTCTTTGAAAGGCCCAGCCCCTTTGACTGTATGAGGCTTTGGGGGGACATTTAAACACAAACCGTTGCAGTCTTTTATGTGTGCACCCTGCATCGTGACTGAATATTTTAGTAACTTTATTATTTGATTTGTTGATAATAGTTCCTCCAGAGTAAAATGAAATCTTATTGTTTTAATGGCCAGAGAAGTTGAATTCTCCACAATAAATGTAAGCATTAGGTATTGCAATCATACACTAATTAAAAAAAAATTAAAGAAAGAAAAAATACACAAAGAGCAAGAATGTGATGATTCTTATTTTTTGCTATTATAATGATTATATATGCATTCAGTCACAAACACCCACCTGTATACGCTCAATGATGCATTTAAATTATGTCCATTTAAATTCAGTGGGAAGGACTTAGCCCTTAGGAAACTTAGGTTGAATGTGCAGTTGACAATCTGGAAATCACATTAGGTGCTCTCCAAGAATGTTCCTTAAAAAAATCAAATCTTCTTTCTACTTCTTTCTAGGTTGCTTCCACTTGTCATCCTCCTTCAATAAAATTTAAACCTTTTTCAATTCTCTTGGCTCAACATTGTTTCCCAGTATTTTCTGTCCTGCTGTGAGAAGCCGTGCCTTCTCTTCATTACCAGGTATTTCCTCAGCCAGAACATTTTCTTTCATCACCTCTGTATGTACAATACTTTGAACTTATGTAATCCTTGCATAAGAAAGCTCTCAAAGTCCTTCCAAATGTGCTACTTCACTAATCATTTTGATAATTCTATAATGAACTTAGGTTCGGATAGTTCCCAATTTGTCAAAAGATTAGATTCTCAGAATTTATTTTGGTTTTAATTTTTTCAAATCAAGAAACGATATATGGAGATTGGCTTGAAGGGCAGTCTGAATATGCTCATACTCACAACTGAAGCATAATTCTGTATAAATGATACACACCAAGGTTTATTCATCAGGTGTAGGGATATTACTGCAAGACTATGTTTGAGAAGGTCCAACTGGAAATTTGGAGAAATTGTTTTCCTCTGCTGACTTCCTGGCAAGTTTATAAACTCCTTATTCATTAGTATCCAATCTTCATCTTTAATTCCTAATATGCTTGCAACTTTGGAAGACAACTAAGTCAGTCCTAATCTCCATTGGTAGCCTTCCCTGGAAAGTAGCCCAAGTGGTATTCTTCTCTGGCAGAATAAGGGAAAAGGATGTGGAAGCAAAATGATCGGACGGGTTACTGAAGTTATGGGATTGGATTCCAGTTTATTCACTCACTATTTTGTTTAACTGCTTGTCTCCCACAGGTATGTCTATGTATAGTATTTTAATCACCAGCTACTTTAATTTCTATCTAGTTTTTTTTTTTTTACTTCTGTGATACATGGTGAATTGACAAAAAATATTGTTATGTATTTTTATATTCTTTCTTACAAAAATGTATATAGTCTAGGATTTCTGGTAAATATTAAAAATTTGAAGAAAATAAAATCAGAAGGGAAAAGTTGGTTCTACATTCCTTGGTGATGGTGGTTCTGATATGCAACAAAACTAAGATAACACTGATTTCCACTTGTAGAAATAGTGTATATATTTCTTTAAATTGGCACAAAGAAACTCACCTATTTAACAAATTACCACAGCAGGTCTGCAGCTCCAGAAAGTGAAACAAATTAGTATTTATTTAGTGAAAGAGTAGTTTGGTCACTTATTTATACACGAGTTAAGAAAGAGTGCAAACTGCCAATGCATCACTCTGTAGTGGTTGTGAAGTGCGACTGAGAGGTGTGAGGATGGGGGTGTTGTGGATATCAGGAATTAAATGTATACAAGGAGGGATGCAAGTTATGAGGAAAAAAGTGAATGCTGAGGCACGGGGCATGAGAATTATTCAAGGAGACATGCAGCGCCACAAATAAAGGGAGGTTCATGCTCACAGCTTCCTTATTTTTTCTATATTGTTGATAATTACCTGATCTTTCCCATTGTCACAGAAAAAAACAGAATTTGTGTTACATGCTAGAATGACTTGACTGATTTCATGTACTGTTGCTATTCAGGTAGTGAATGTTACAATTATCTTTGCTTATTTTCCCTTTGTGGAACACTGTTTTTGTGAAGCTGAGAATTTCAGGTGTTATGTGCAGCATGAGTGAAGCAAGCTAACATATGAGAAGGGTGAAATATAATGGGGTGGCACTTACTCCCTTATCTGCTTATTTCTTTGGTGCTATGGAGTTTGATGCACTTCCTTTTTCTCTTATTGCCATTCCTCTTATCAAATAATTTATTTTGTTATCTGGGATACAACATGAACTATCTCTTTGCATGTGAAAATCCTAAACACTTGGTCGGTGCAGTAATAAGAAGGGTCAGGGCAGAGAAAAAGATGAAATAACAATCAGTCTCTGAAATGTAGGGAGGCAACTCTGGGCAGGTACCTTCCATGCTTGTTCCCAGGCTATACAAAATGTTTTGAACTGTGAAGTTCTTGAGGTCAGGTACCCTCATCCTTCACCTAAAAGATACAAGTAGCACAATTCTACACCAATGGGAAGTTTTTGTATGCTCTCTAGAAACAAATGTTAAAGAAATACTTTACCATAAGTTGAATGTTCTTACCTTAAAAATAGAAAATTCAATATAGAAATTTCCATAGGGAAAGCTATCTTTTTAAATTTCATAAATTTAAATGTGAATAAGACCTTCAAAAAGGTTCAGGGCTTAGGCAATTTTAAGCACAAGCATCATTAATAATTATATAGTAATGCTCCAGTTGCTACATAAACACATGATTCCTGGTCAGTAGGTATAAATGAGGCATAAATTAGCACATCTGGAAGATTCTGGATATGTGGTAGGTTGATTGATTGATATTAAATAGCAGATCACATTTGGCCATTTGAATTAATTTGGACGATAAGTCCGCTATAAATAAATTAAAAGGAGAATGCTGGAATATTAAAAGTAATTAATTAATTAATTAAATATAATTTTAACAGTGAAACTGGAGACTATAGGTATCCAAGAAAACTGATGCAGTATGCAGGTATGGATATTCTGATGAATTAAATTACTGTTTTTACATCTTTTTTCTGAGAAATAGCTTGTGAATGCAATAAATATAAATGATTTTATGCACATTTGTGCTTGACAGGACATAATTATGTGACAGTAGACCTAAAATGTATTTTTTTTAGTTGAATGACATATGCATACACTGAAACTTCTGGTTTCTGGAGAGATTTTATGCTTTTATTAAGATACAAATATTTTTACATGAAGTTCCAAAAGTGCATTAAATTACAAAAGAAGAAATTGTACGTGGATACCTTCATCCACTATCTTTTAATGGGAATCATCTAGTTAAAAAGTATTAGCATAGGCTAGAGATTTAGCACAGTGGCATAAGCGCCTGCCCAGCAAGCGCAAGGTCATGCATCAGATGCCTAGTACCAATATATATATATATATATATATATATATATATATATATGTCTCTTGTTCAGTGTTTCAGACTTCATTTAGATGAAATTATACTAAGTATAATATACATTATAAATTGATGATATGTTGCCTCTCATAGCTCTGCTATATGTTTTGTTTGTTATGATCAGGTCACTGTCTATTTTTCAGCACTGAATTTCAATGAACATGTATTCCATCTAAAAATCTTTAGAGCATGGTGATAAAGTGTTGCAAGCATAAAATATCTAAATGTTACAAAAATATGGAAGTAGAGAATGAAATGTTTCATCCAGCCCATCCAATAAAAATAAAAACTGGAGCAAGTTATTATGTATTCTAACTAATAATGCATTAGGAGATCAATTATTGAACTGACAGAGCAGGGTTCTGTCAGTTAGTATGTCTTTACTGATGTGTGTTTGCATCTTAATCATTGCATCACTTGTGGACAGCGGGTACATGTACACAGCACATCTCAATTCTTTTTGAATCCACTTCTCCCTCCTCCATCTAAAATGCATTACACTTATAAAATTAGGCAGGATGGGTGCTAGTTTGTTACAAAGGGTGTTATAATACTGTCAAAGTATAATTGAATGACCACTTTTTAGTTAGTAATATATTCCTGAAATGGGTTACAATACACTTATATTTTCTATTGCATGTTGATATCTTTTCATAGGAAGATTGTTTTGCTTTCTTAGATTCCTAAAATAAAATATTGACCTATTGATATAGACTGATGTTATTGCTTTTATGCAAATTTATATTTCTCTTCAAAATGAAGATATAGAATGTCTTGGTTCAAGTTGACAGATGCATAAACTAAGGATTGAACCCAGTGTCTTTGCAGTGAGCTACATCCCCAACCATTTACTTATTTTTTTTTATTTTTAACAGAAGAAAAGTAGGAAATTAAAGCAAAACAATTTATTTACTTATTCATTCATTCATTTATATTTTGCTTCAGGGTCTCATAAATCCCTAAGTTGCTCAGACTGGGGTGGAACTTGAGGTCCACCTGCTTCCAGCTTTCACGGTGCTGGCAGGGCAGGCATGAACCTTCTTGCCTGGTAGGTATGCTTTTATATATATAAGATATCTGTCTCTGATTTTCTCCATGTGCAGTATAATATTGGTGTTCCTTATTCAAGGATAGTTTGAGTATGAAGTAATTCAATAATATTGAAAACACACACATATTGTCTTCTAAATTGCAGTGATTTCTAGGTGAAGAAGTTGTATTTGAAAATTTCTGCATGTGCTTCATGTCTATCCTCAAATGGGTCATTATATTTTCAAAATTTAATTATCTTTTCACCTAAATTGTATCTTATTTACCTTGATCACTTAAATTGCTAATGTCACTTTAGCATGTTCATCTGTCTTTATATAGGTGGGGAGTTATAATCTTACTTGGCTTTTGCTTAATATATTAAATCTGAAGTTTAAAAAGGAAGAAGGAAAGTGTAGAAAATTTTCTGTACAGTTTGAAATGAAAATGGTTCTCAGTCACTTAGCTAATAAACCTTAGGATATTCTTTGGACTAGGTACTGGATCATTCCCATTTTTTATAACTTGTCACACAATTAACTAAATCGTTAAAATGTAACTAGTCCATGGTGACAAACCGAAATGTCTAAAAGCCTGCCTAAGGGCATTGCAATGCTCAGCTCTTTGAGAAAATTCCATCTCTTCTGCATTGGTGATGGATAGTGTGACAAAAATATTCCGATTAAATTCTAACTTTGGAATACTTAATGAATTAGTAACAGCATTAGAAGTGCCACTTACATTCACCTGTCAAGGTGGAGCAGCCTGCACTGCTGATCTTTTTGCCCTTTTTGTCTGCTTCAAGAGAGCTGCTTGCAGCTGGAGTGGGGGGGGG
>RJWM01024279.1:0-30940 GCA_004363535.1 Dasyprocta punctata | reverse complement strand
TTCGGTGCAAATGTATTTGTAATCCTCATGTGTTCTTTATGAATTGATCCCCTGATCAATGTATAGGGGCCTTCTTTCTCTCGTATGACAGCCTTAACCATAAAGTTTATTCTACCAGACATAAGTATAGCAACTTCTGCTTACTTCCAGGTTCTATTTGCTTGGGATATCATTTTCCATTCTTTTATTTTAAGTGGATTCTTTAAATATTCTATGTTCATTTCTTCCTCCTTTATTCATCTAGAACTTTGGTGGATTGCTGTGTTGACAATGGTACCTCTGCATTTCTCTTTTGCATGTCAGTTCTTCCAGTGCGATTTATTCTTTCACCTGCTCTCATAATTGTGTTCATTTTTCTTCTTCTTTTGAGTTCAGGATTGCTTTAAGTATCCTCAGTAATGCTGGTCTGGTAGTCATGAATTCCTTTAGTTTACTCTTATCTTGGAAGGTCTTATTCATCATCTGATTCTGAAGAATAACCTTGCTGGAGACAGTAATCTTGGCTGGCAGTTTTTTTTTTTTTCCTTCCAGGACGTGGTATACGGGGTATGACTGAAATATATGATGAGCATTTAATTTAAAAAATGATGGTAAAAGACGCACTGCCATTGATCTCCTTCAAAATGCTCCCCCTCACTTTGAGCACTGTTATGCTACTATTGTTGCGAATTTTGCAGTGCACTTTCATGAGTGTCTTTATGAGAAGTGATCAAACTTGGGTGAATGTAGATTTTAAGTGCCATGCAAGAAAGGGCATCCATTACATTTGACAAGGACTCTTGTTGTGTAAGGTGTTGTCATTCCTTTCTAACATCCCCACTGTATTGGTTTTAGAGACATTTAGAACACTGTAGTTGTTGGGTCCTGCAGGCTTTCTCCCATATTTCATAAGGAGTCCTAAGATACCAAAAAGTGTGTGCTCCCATGTGAGGTTAGTCCATGAAGTTGTGAGCTTGAAGCTGAATGTGTAATGTAGGTTTCTTGCAGTTAGAGATTCCTAAACTGGACCATTTACTGAGGAAGATCATAGATTTTGAGTGGTATTGTCCAAAGAATGAAGACTTGAGTGCTGTGACTGGCACTATTGTGTGGGCAGGATTTTCCAAACCCTTTGGAGATTTCACCTTTCTAGAGCTTGTCTCTGTTTCTGGACTTAGAGCTACAGGATTTAATGTTTTCCACAGG
Source organism: Dasyprocta punctata (assembly GCA_004363535.1). Taxonomy (NCBI): domain Eukaryota; kingdom Metazoa; phylum Chordata; class Mammalia; order Rodentia; family Dasyproctidae; genus Dasyprocta; species Dasyprocta punctata. Next base: position 29,755 of record RJWM01024279.1, on the reverse strand, counting down.
GTTTTGTTCTCTCTTTGATTCCCTTTCTTTATTTCTTGTCTTTTTTTTTTTTGAGACAGGGTTTCACTATGCAGTTCAGGCTGGCCTTGAACTCACTTTGTATCCCAGGTTGGCCTCGACCTCACAGCGATCCTCCCGCCTCAGCCTCCCAAGTGCTGATATTCCATGCGTGAGCCACCACTACTGGCTTCTGATTACTTCCTATCGTTTTGGAATGGGAATCTTTACCTTGTCACAGAATATGTTGGCAGTGTTTTATTTTTGTTCCATTCTTTTCAGGGGCCCACAGCTTAGAGTTTGCCTAGAGTTTCAGAGGAGACTTTGAACTTGTACTTTTCTGCAACACTAGAACTACTACACATTTCATGATTCATAATGTGCACATTTTGCATAATGAAATGCAGATGAATTTCTTGACAGCCAGGGGCTGCATGTTATTGTTTAGATTTAGAAAATCCCTCCAAATTCTCATGTGTTCAGAAGTGGGTCTTGGCAAACTCACTGAATCATGGGGGCACCATATCCATTAGGAAATTCATCAGTAATGTGTTCAGTAGCTGAGTGGACTTTTAGGAGATAGGATCTGTTTGAGAGAGGTAGGTCACAGGAAATATGACACAAAGAGTGGTATCTCTCTCTTCCTGATTCCTTCCTTCATTCTCTACTTCCCAGCCACCATGATGAAATGCTTTGCTACACAGAAATTTCTCTATCAAGCCATTTCTGTGTTTGAGTCCGCCAAACAGGGGCTGAAACTTTTGAATCTGAGAAAATAAACCTCTCCTTCTTCAATCTGTGGGTGACAAGCCTTTTTCCCAAATATGAAAAGACTAAAACCAATGTAAACAAATAAGTACATGGGATTTGAATGGCAAGCTGCCTTTGGAAATGTTTTCTGCATTTCCCAGCACATTCTTTCCATAGTTTACTGCTATATGGGTCGAAGTCCCTGCATTTTTCTATGTCTGAATCACACTGCTATTTCATGCCATTGGTCAGCAGGCAACCACTTAATGAGTCTGTTTAATTCAGGAGAAAGATTCTGACAAAAACCCACTGATAATTCTATGCAATGGGAAACCAGACTGTGAAGTGAGGGAAACAAAAGATGTTTCTCTTTGCAATTTGTAGTTTAGGAAGTCTAAGTGTCTACAGGAACCCACAGTGTTTCGTTATTTCAAACAGAAGAGAAATCTCCAGCCAACAGGATCATTGGTGACAGAATAAAAGGATCCCATCACCCACACTCCCAGCACAGGTCTCTGTGGTCTCAGTTTCTCCATACTGAGGTGCTCCTAAGGATATACTGAAGACCAGTATTCGTCATACACAGAGATTGCTGGCCCAAAAGCTGTGGAGAGAAACTTCCTAGTGAACTTTGCATTTTCTGCTCTCTTATTCTAGCATGTAAACCTGCTGAGAGAGAAATACCAACTAATATCATCTGTCCCTGCCTACCATAGATCCACATTTCAATAATAATGGAAGTTAAAACTGAGGTATTGAGCACAAATTTACAGAAAATAGCTTAAATTGGAAAGTAACAGGACATGAAGAAGTGGCACATCTCTGACAAAGATCAAGTTGTGATAGTTAAAGTAGAAAATACAAGATAATGGAGTAAAAGTCAGCAGCAAATCAGTCTCTCCTGGACCTGCCTAGGATGATGACACCTGAAGAAGAAATACTTATCAAAGAGAAGGAGAAGCAGAGCTTCAGGAATCAAGAAAAATTCAACAAGAAAAAAATTACAACAAAACAGAAAACAATGCAAAGAATGAGGCATTCTGGATTGATAACTCCAGCTCTCATGGTGGGGAGGGGAACCTGACCCAACATGCACAAGATAAGCCTAAAAAGCTTGCCCCAGTGATGAAATACAAACCAGCCATGTCAGCCCAGGAAAAAACATGGTTATTATTAGGGTTTAGGTCTAAAATACACTGCCAAATTCTCATATGTGTGAAAGGTGATTACATAATGGGGGTGCTATACTAATCAGTGATCTGACCCACTGATGAGTTCATAACTGAATGTACTGCTATAAGGCAGAGACTGATTGGAGGAGGTTAACTGGGGAAGTGATCTTTAAAGGTGCATTCTTGTTCTCAGCTCCTTCCTTCTCTCTTTGCTTTCTAGCTACCATGACATGAGCAGCTTTCTTCAACCAGACACTTCCAATATGCCCTTCCTGCTGTGGAGTGGACTGACCATGAATTAAAAATGTGGGCCAAAATAAGCCTCTCTATCTTTAAATCGTAGATGCCAGATGTTTCAACCCAGTGACAAGAAAGTGACTAAGACAGATTTTAGTGCCTACAGTGATGGTCATTGCTGTGATTGTACTTAATTATGTGATTCAGAAGCACTTTGAAATAGTTTATGGGAGGAATTTGGAAAGGTATGGAGAGGCCAACTAGAGAAACCTTAAAATTGTTTAAGCTAAGCTTGATGGAAAATTCTGTTTGGAGCTCAGAAGATCAGAATGTCTCTAGAAATGCAGACAATAAAGGTTCAGGAAGATTTTATTAGGAGCAAGGAGCCCCTTGGCAGTTCAACTAGACACCATGTGTGTGACACTTTTGCAGAAAATGTGTGTTCATTTTGCTCATGTCCTAAGACTTTGCAAGAAACTGAGATTAAGGGAGATAGACTATTTAATCTGGCAGAGGAAATTTCAAGGTAGTCCAGTATTCAGGCTGTAGCCTGGGTATTGCTGGTTGCTTTCAGCCAGACCTATGGTAAAACTCATGAGCAAATATTAGTGCAAAAGATTTAAAGTTTTTAGTTTCATCAGAAAGCAATTACTTGCAATGTTAGGGCAAAGAAAAACATGATTGGTAAGAACATTAGTTTGAAAATGAAGCCAAATGCTTTGCATCAAGACAATAGGAAAGATAACTTGTAGGAACAACAGGCACCAACACTTCCCCATCTTGCACAGGAATAAACATTTAAAACTCTAAATACTTCCATTGAGAAGAGAGCCACTGGGCCCACTCCTTGAGAAGCACTGTCTATGGAATTGTTCCATAGTTCTGAGCCATGAAACTTCTACAGCTATGATTCAATGGGACCTGACTACTGCTCAACCTGGCAGCAGATCTTGTCATCATCCACATGATGTTGGTTTTAGAGGCATGCAGAATACAAGAGTTGTGGTGTCTTAGAGGATTTCAGTCGGATTTTAGAAAATGTCTTGAGAGGCCAGGCAATGTGCTCCTGCGAGGGCAGTGCGTGATGCTGTGAATGAAGGAAAAAAATGAAGTGGAATCCCCTGGAATTTGTAGATGCCAGGAAAGTGGACTATCTGTTGTGAAATGCCATAGGCAGTAAGTAGAGCCACTCTAAGATGGAAGCTGTGTGGCCTGCAACCAGTAAGACCATAGCACTGGGGCTATCTTACTTTCCATCAAAACCTGCCCTGGTTCTGTACATGGAGCCACAGATTTAATGTTTGCCATCTGAGGTTTGGTATTCCTTTTGTCCCATTGTATTCTAATCCTCTATTTCTAATTTTTGAGTGGAAAGTTTTACCCTGTTTCACTGTAAGGTGGAAGTATTTAACTTTTTTGTTTATTTTTACAGGAGTTCACAACTAAAAGTTTTCCCTGAGTATCAGAGGAGACTTCAGACTTGGACTTTGTAGGAGTCCTGAAACTGTTAAGCTTTGTGACTCTAAGAAATGGACTAAATGTATTATGTATAACTAGATGGACATGGGTATTTTGGAGAACAGAATAGAATATTATGATTAAGATCTAATATATCCCCCCAAATTCTATATGTGTTGAAGGTAATTGAATCATTGGTCACTGTACTCATCTGTAGATCTATTCACCAACAAGTTCATCACTAAATGCTCTTTTAGTAAATGAGATCTGGTTGGATATAGATCACTGGGTGCATGACCTGGAAAAGTGTATTCTCATCCTTGGCTCCTCCCTATTTCTTGACTTCTTGACCACCATAACATTAACAGCTTTCCTCCACCAGATCCTTCCACCAGTCTCTTCTTGCCTTGGAACTGGCTGACCATGTGGTAAAAGAAAAACAAAATAAATGTCTCCTCTTTTAAGCTGTAAGTGTTGGTTTTTTTTTTTTGTCCCAGCAATGAGAAAGTGACTAAGTCAGTTATTTTAAGCTGTAAATACAATGGTACTTTGCTTCACAAATGCTTTTGTTTGTGGTTGAATTGGTTTGCCAATAGAAGGGTATGGCAAAATTTTGGTTTTGTTTGTGAATTCAATTCACCTAAAATCAAGAGCAAAGCATGGATATCTATTGCAAACTCTTCTATTTAATACAATTTGTATTTTATTTTTAAAAGTTTTATTGATATATGCTTATTATATATATTAATTATATTTGTCTTGGGGGAGTGGAAAATATGCATATCATCTATTTGCCATATTTAATCACCCTTCCCCTGCCCTCCCCTCTCCTTGTTTCCCCAGACACCTTTCCTGACTGTGCAAAATCTATTTGCCTGTTTCCTATCATCTCTGTTTTTATATTCTGAGTCTCTCATATTAAAGAAACAATGCAATGTTTAACTTTCTGTATCTGATTTATTTCCTTTAGCATTATGGTCTCAAGATCCATCCATTTTCCTAGAATTGGCTAAAATTTATCCTTATTTATGAAATGACCAACCAATAAATGGAGAAAGAGACTATCAGTTGATGAACCAATAGACTGCTTCCATGGTTTAGCTACTGGGAATTGTGCTGCTATACATGTGCTCATGTATCACTGTATTCTGATAGCTCTTGCTCTTTGAGAATACCTAGAAGAGGGAGGTATAGCTTGGTCAAGTGGAATCCCTATTTTTAGTTTGCTCACCAGTCTCCATACTTATTTCCACTGTGGTTTTATGAATTTACATTTTTACAACTATAGAAAAGTTCTTCTGTATTTCTAGTAATATTAGCTAAAGTAATTAGGCAAGAGATCAAAACAAAAGTGACATAGATAGGAAAAGAAGAATCTTTTTACAGACAATATGCTCTTGTATTTGGAAGATCCTAAAGATTCCATCAAAGAAATTTACAGCTGATAAATTAATTCAGCAAAATAGCAGGACCTCAAATCAATTCTTAAAATCAATAACTTTAGTATGCACCAAAAATAATATAATCAAGAAACAATTCACAAAATCAATTTTAATTCACAATAGCTTAAAAAATACTAAAGAATCAATCTATCCAAAGAGAAAAAAGAAAGCCACATTAAGAATTTCAGAACAATTAAGAAATTGAGGAAGACACTGGAGTATAAGAGGACTTCATTTTCATAAGATGACAGAGACAATATTGTTGAAATGACCATATTACTAAACTCTAAATACTGATTCAGTTAAATCCCCATAAAAATACCTTTGATGTTACCTTGCCAGAAACTTAGAACAGACCAAACAAAATAAGCAAAAACAACAAGGATGAAAGCATCCCAATACTTGATTTCAAATTATATTGTAAAGTCATCGTAACAAAAATGGCATGGTATTCATACAAGAATAGAAACATAGGAGAACGGGACAGAATTGTAGACACAGAAATAAACTCATGCAACTACAACCATCTGATTCTGGACAAAGGAGTCAAAAATACACATTGGAGGAAAAGACAGACTCTTTAAAAATGGTGCTGGGAAAACTAGATATATATTTGAAAGAACATTGAAATTAGATTCCCATCTCTCACCGTTTAAAAACATCAATTCATAATTGACTAATGACCTAGCTATACAACATGAAAATTTGGAACTGCTAGAAGAAAATATAGAGGAAAAACTTGAAGCCATAGTCACAGAAAACAACTTCTTGAAAAGGAGTCCAATAGCACAGAAATAATAACAAGAACTAACAAATGAGAGTACATCAAATTTAAAATTTCTGTAGTGCTAGGGAAATAGCTCATAACAGTGAACAGACAGATTGAAGAATAGGAGACTATCTTTGCCAGTTACTCTTCTGATAGAAGATTAATAACTAGAATACATAAAGAATTTAAAATCTTAACAGAAAAAAATTAAAGAGCCCACTTGATAAAGAGACAAATACACTGAGCAGACATTTTTCAAAAGCATAAGTCTAAATGGTCAATTAATACATAAAAAATGTTCAGCATCTTTAGTCATTAATGACATTCAATTCAAAACTACACTGACATTCCTTCAGACCCCAGCCAGAATAGTAATCATTAAGAATACAAAAAAAAGGGTGCTAGCAAAGAAACGTGGAAACTTCTTTACTGCTAGCGATAATGTATATTTAGCATAACCACTATGTAAATCACCATGGAAGTTCTTTGTAAACTAAAAGTAGACCTGCCATTTCATCCAGGTCTACTTTTCCTCAATGTATACCTGAAAGAATTAAAATCAGCTCACTATAGAGATGCATTCATACCTGCTTATTACAGCACAATTTAGAGTAGCCAAGACATGGAAACCAGCCTGAGTGATCATCAAGAGATGAATGAATAAAGAAAAAATATATATACATTCTTCACCAACAAGAGAGGGGAGACCAGTATTGGGGGTGCTGTAGTGGGCTGGGTTAAACTGATCACTATTCTCAGCCTTGATTTCCTAGATCTGAAAGAGTTTTTATGGATTGAGAAGCAATTTGAATCGTGTGAGATGATTATTCTTCTAAGGAGTGTGGGCAGCCTCAGTTCCTGTCATAGCATAATTTCTCTTGCTTGTGAGGGAGCTATCTAATCAAAAGGCTCTATTTTTTCTGAAATCCAGGATTTCAAGGTAATGGAGTCTTATGGGTGTAGCTGAATACTCCTGTAATCCTCTTTTCATAGTATCCTCAGTCTTAAAGGGAATGAGTTAGGCTAGGTAAGTTTAGAACTAATTAATCTTGTAACATATACACTCCTTAAGTGAGAAAGAAGTCTATGAATGGAGCTGAGTAGAGTTCTGACTCAATTTTTTTTTATCTTTTTTGAGACAGAGTCTCACTATGCAGTTCAGGCTGGACTCGGGCTCACTTTGTAGCCCAGGCTGCTCTTTAACTTGCAACATTCTCCTGCCTAAGCCTCCCATGTGCTGGAATTAAAGGAGTACACCACCATGCTTGGCTCTGATGGAAACTTTTAAAGTAATAAAGGAGACAAAAAATAAGTCATGGAGGCAAAGATTCATCCTACTTTTATTTACTCATTATATATCTTTGGGTCCTGTTACTAGGACCCTGTTAAGAATTCAACCTGATCTTAGTTAATTCTTCAACCTTGAGAAATTTAGGGTGTTGACAAATCTAGTTTTGCCAGGTTTTTGGTCAGGTAATAAAGTTGTATATGAAAACAGAATATGCTTAGTCTTGAGTTCCCAGAATGCCTGATTATAGAAGACCATATGGATGGCTTTCCTTGAATACAGAACAGTTACCTCCACTTTAGCTAAACCTGACCCTATCTCCATGTACCAGTATATACAGAACTGGCTAAGCTATTTCCTTTTCTCTTCAACTGGCTCTACGCAATGTAAAAAGGGCTAGTTGAGGTATTGATGTGTAATCTTTGAAGCCCAGCAACAGTCCTGTTTCCTCACATCAGTGTCTCCCACTAAATGGTTGAGCCCAGTGGAATGGCAGAGCCATTGCTCCAAGACAGTCAGCTGGGTTTGAGCCTCAAGATAAGAGGCTATAACTTCTCAGGGAAGAAAAAGTTTGCATAACAGAAAAGAAACACCAGCCACCTAAACGTTAAATTTTAACTCAATTGTGTTATGCAAATCGGTCTTTCTGTATATCCTTCTCTCTGCATATTGCAGAGGTGCTTTCTGGTCTCCTAGTAGCTCAGCTCACAGTACTCACAAAATTCTTGCCATTCTCACTGTCGCTCATTCTCTAGCCACTCCCTTCTTCAGTAATTAATAAATTCTGAATTAGCCCCTGGGTGGAGGCCTTTGTTCCATGAACCCTCATCTGGACTGGACTCAGGACGGCTTGACTGCCAGTAACTGTAAATATGTCTTAGTGTCTTTATTCTTGCTGTGGGATGCACTGAAGGTGGTAGATTGGAATTAACTCACTAGAATTCCAATAATGTCTCCATGGGATTACAAATATAAACTTTCTGGACTATGAGGAAGTTGAAAAAAGGACTTGAACACCTGGTCACACCTGGAGTTCTATTAAAAGGACCATTGTCTTTTCCTTTTAATTGTCTTTGTACAATTTTTCGTTTATTTATATGTAACCATTTTTGTGTTTGGTACTTTCTTGCTGGGCATTCAAACCAAATATGTAGCCCCTATATCTGGCAAAATTATTTTTTAAATTTTTGTTAAGATCAATGAGGTCTGCCCTATGTTATATTTGGGCCCTTATGTGGGACCTTGTGGGTCTTTCATTTCTTTACATCTATGGGTTGTGTGATCTGCAAGACCTTTCTGATCTATGGTATACCTTTGAAATGTTGAGAACATTTTCCACTTTGATGGCTCTCCTATTTGCGAATGAACTCTGGCTAGATCTTTCTCTCTGTTCTCCTTCCAGACTTCCTGAATGGCAGATTGGGTGACTAGTATTGGCTGTCCTCTTAGCTCATTTATCCTCTTTGGTTTTTCATGGTTGTCATTCTGTTCTGTTCATCCCTTTATCTCTTTCTTCTCTCTTCCCCTCCAGTCTTCTGCACCAGTTTCCAAAAGTTAGCATGATCTCCCTTTGTCCTCCAGACTTACTTCTAATCTCTTCTTCTTCTACTACTTCTCTTTTTTCTCCTTAACCCTTTTAAAATTTTAACTGCTGAGGGTAAAACTGACGTATTAAGGACTAATATACTGCATATAATTTTCTGGGTTTTTTAGATATTGTTATATAACCACCAATCTAGTTCATATGGTTCAACATGACAAATTAATGGTTAACTCACTTTCTCATGCACTAGGCTGTTTGATGCTATTGTTATTGCTGGTGGTACTACTTTAGACAAAAGTGACATAATTGTTCAACTCAGCTGTTATTTCTGGTATTCCAAGACTGAGTGACTAAGGGTCAAAGAAAAAAACTGTGGCAGAGTGCTAAAGAACTAGGGGCTAGGCCAAGCAGGCAGCAACTTCTCATCCCCAGCAAATTGAAGAGATAAGATCTTGCAACAGACTCAGAGTGAATAAACCAATTACACCTGGAAGACTTCTCAGAGAAGTAGTCATTTCCTAAGGATTCTAAATACTAACAATAAAGCAAATCACAATAGGTAACTTAAAAGCATCAACCCAGGAATTAACCTAAAAAATAAAGAAATGAAATGAAATGAAATGAAAAGCAAAGAAAAGGAAAGGAAAAAACACAGGAGGACACTTAAACAAGATGCAACCACAAACATCCAGTTCACCAAAGGCAAAGCAGAGGCAATGAGGTGGGAAAATCCAAGTCAGTCACTTGGCCTCTCTGAAGCGCTAACAACAAAGCAACTGAATGAGGCTCTAGAAAAAATTCAAATCCGAAATGATTTCTCAGATAACTGCAGAGGTGGTGTCCACAATGAAAACCATGCTTAGTGACTCTAAAACAGACACAGATAAAAAAAAAATAGATGATCTTAAGAAAACTATGGAGGCCTTAAATGCTCAGCATAGGAAAGAAATGGAATCCATAAGAGATTCAAGCAGATATCCACGAAAACAAAAATTCCAATGAGAATATTTGCAGCAGAATCAGCCAATGTGAGGAGAGAATCTCAGATATAGAAAACAGGCTTGCAGTTAGCAATCATGAAAAAAAGATTTCTTAAAAATAACAAGGGAGATAAGATATCAATCTAGAAGCTGATAGATCATACAAAAAAGAATAAGTAAAAATCAATTGGAGTCAATGAAAAAGCAGGAGAGAGCACAAATGATATTTATTTTGTTTTCGTTTTATTTTGAAGAGATTAAAACAAAAGGAAATGAAGCAAAACAAAGTATATCAAAACAGAACAATGCAAATAGCGGAGGACTTCAAAACAAGACAACAGCAAATCAACAGTGGCTACCATAATGTTGCTTGTTTTCTTAGAAATAGTTGACCATGCCTTCACACACCATAAATTCAAACAAAAAAATAGTACAAAACCAATCAAAACAAAAGAATGAAAGCATTATGGGCCTTCAAAACCATACAATAGGAAATCAACAATGGCTAGCATGATGTCTCTTGTTCTCTTCAAAATAGCTGTTCATACCCTCAGACATACTGAAATCAAATAATAGAAAGCAGATTAGAACCAATCAAAACAAAGAATAAAAGCATTATAGGACTTCAAAACAAGATGATAGGAAATCAGCAATGGCTACCATAATGTCTCATTTTCTTCATTATAGCTGTTCATATCATGACACATAATAAAATCAATTCTTCTAAACTCTTTAGGAGAAGTTCTAGGCATGTAAAATCCTATGTATGTACATCTATCTTTTCAGTATTAGAGGAAAAAACAAAACATAGCAAAAAAATAAAAGAAAAGCAAGAAACAAAAGATACAAATAAATAACAATAACAGAAAACCCTAGCAATAACAATACAGGGTTTCAAAGCAAGATGGTAGAAACATAACAAAGATTGTTATTTTGCATAGTTATCTTCAAAAATGTTGATCAGATTACCAAACACAGCCCGGTAAAATTGATCTAATGCTATCAATATTAACTGCTTGGTTCCAAGAAATAATAGAGTTAGTAGTACAAACATCTTAGCTATCTTGAGTGTATATATACAAATTTATATCTTTTTCTTTTCCCTTCCTTCTTTTTTCTTTTTTCCTATCTCAGTTATTTTTCCCCTTTGAGCACTTTCTTACCCTTTCACAATACTTACTGAAGATGTTGTATCTTATTTACTGTTTCAGTTCCTTACACTAGGGAGACAACATGGCATTTACACATGTGAGTTTGATTTATTTCACCTATGAGTATGGTCTCAAGTCACATCCATTTAGCTATAAAAGCCTCAATGTGATCCTTCTTTATAATTGAGTAGTACTCCATTGTATAAAAATACCACATCTTTTTTATCTATTCTTCAATTGGTGGGCATTTGGGCTATTTCCAAGATTTGGCTATGACAAATTATGGTGCTGTAAAAATGGGTGCACATATATCACTGTGGTATGATGTTTTCAGTTCTTCTTGGAATATCCCCAGAAGTGGGATAACTGGGTCAAATGAGAGTTCCAAACCCAGCTTTTGGAGGAAACTCCAGACTGTTTTCCACAATGGTTGTACCAATCTGCACTCCCACCAAAGGTGCAGAAGAGTTCCTTTTTCCCCACAGCCCTCCAGCATTTGTTATGGGTGGTTTTCTTCATCTTGGGCATTCTTTCTGGAGTGAGATGTAATCTTAGTGTTGTTTTAATTTGCATTTCTCTAATGACCAATGATGCTGAACATTTTTTTTATGTATTTAATTGCCATTTGTATTTCTTCAGCTGAGAAGTATGTATTCATCTCAGATGCCCATCTTTGGATTGGGTCTTTGAATTTCAGGGGCCTGATCTTTTTAATTCTTTATACATTCTAGATAGAAATCCTCTGTCTGAGGGACTGTTAACTAAGATTTTCTACCAATTTGTGGATTTCCTTTTCACTCTGTTGGAGATTTCTTTTGACATGCAAAACCTTTTTAATGAGAAGATATCCCAGGTTTGATTCTGGAAAGTATTTCCCATGTAGTTTGATTTTTGTTCATGAACTCTCTGCCTACCCCTATGACTTCAAGATTTCTGCCTACTTTGTCTTCTAGCAGATTTAGTGTTTCTGTTTTAATATTTGGATCTTTGGTCAATTCTGACATTAGTTTAGTGCATGGTGATAGGCATGGGTCTAATTTTAGTTTTTGGCATATGGAAAGCCAGTTTTTCTGGCACAATTTATTAAAGAGACCATCTTTCTTCCACTGAACATATTTGGCCCCTTTGTCAAAGATAAGGTGGTTGAGTGTGTTGTAGTTGTGGTTGTATCTTCTAATCTATTCCACTGATCTTCAGGTCTGTTTTTATTCCAGTGCCATGATGATTTTATCACAGTAACTTTGTAGTATAACTTCAAGTCAGGGATTGTGGTGCCTCCTGCCTTGCATTTGTTGCCCAGAATTGCCTTTGCTATTCTAGGCTTCTTCTGGTTCCAGATGAATTTTAGGAATGACTTATCTAGATCTGTGAGGTATGCTAATGGTATTTTGATTAGAATTGCATTAAATCTATCTAATAATTTTAGGAGAATGGCCATTTTCACAATGTTTGTTCTTCCTATCCATGAATAAGGCATATCTTTACATTTTCTGAGATCCTCTTTGACTTTTTTTTCAGAGTACTGTAATTTTCACTGTATGAAGCTTTTCATTTCTTTTTTAGATTGATTCCTAAGTGTTTCATTGTTTGGTGGGTGTCTTAGTTACTTTTCACTCGTTGCCGAGACAAAATACCTGACGCCCAAAATTAGGGAAGGAAAGGTTTATTTCTTACAGTTTCTCGGGGGTTTCAGTCCATAGTCAGTTGGCTCCAAGGCAGTGTGCCATGGTGGGGCCGCCATTCATAACTGCTGCGACTGCAAGGTGGGGTAGAGAGAGGGGAGGGGTGGAAGCAAGAAAAAGGAAGACCCGCCACCCTTACACTGTATCTCAGCTCCACCCCTAGGCAAGTGCAGCACTCACATCATCAATCCCAGTCCTAGACAACAAACTGATCACAAGCACCAGACTCAGCCCCATCAAAAGTATATGAGGACTTGGGGATACATAGTATCACCCAATACAGGGGAGGTGCTATTGTGAAGCATGTGGTTTCACTCATTTCTCTTTCAGTGGGTTTGTTGTTTGTGTACAAGAATGCTATTGATTTTTCAGTGTTTATTTTGTATCCAGTTACCTTACTGAATTTCATTATTACATCTAGAAGTCTTACAATGGAGTTTAGGGGGTCTTCTTTGTAGAGTACCATGTCATCTGCAAATAATGATAATTTAGCTGCTTCCTTTCCTATCTTTATTCCTTTTATTTCTCTTTCTTGTCTAATTGCTCTTGCTAATATTCCAGCACTATATTGAACAGGAGTGGTGATAGTGGACAGCCTTGTCGTGTTCCTGATTTTAAAGTGAAAGATTTCAGTTTTGACCATTTAATATGATGCTGGCTGTTGGTTTCCTATAGATGGCTTTTATCAGATTGAGGTATAGAACATCTATTCTGACTTTCCATAGGGTTCTTTTCATGAATGAGTGTTTGACTTTATCAAAAGCATTTTCTGCATCTATTGAAATGATCATATGATTTTTCTCTTTAGCTCTATTGATATGGTGTAGTATGTTTATTGATTTGCGTATGTTGAACTATCCCTGCATTCTTGGGATGAATCTCACTTGATTGTGGTGTATAATCTTCTTGATGATTTGCTGCATTCTGCTTGCCAGTATTTTATTGAGAATTTTTGCATCTATGTTCATTAGGGAGATTGGTGTGTAGTTTTTGAAATAGCTATTGGTGATCCTCTGTATTTCCACAAGGTCTGTAGTGATTTTGCCCTTTTAATTCCTTACTGGATGAATTTGGGTTTTTTCTTTCCTTTTTTTAATAAGATTGACTAGTGGCTTATCAATTTTACTTATTCTTTCAAAGAACCATCTTTTTGATTCGTTAATTCTTTGTATTGTGTTCTTTGTCTCTCTTGTGTTTATTTCTGCTCTGATCTTTGTATTTTCCTACCTTCTTTTGGCTTTGGGTTTGACTTGCTCTTCTTTTTCTAGATGTTTGAGGTGTAGCATCAGGTCATTCATTTGTGTTCATTCTGTTTTCCTGATGTGGGAATGCACCGCAATAAATTTCCCTCTGAGGACTGCTTTCATTGCATCCCACAGGTTCCGGTAAGTTGTATTTGTGTTTTTGTTTGCTTGTAGATATTGTTTAATTTCTTCTTTAATTTCTTCTGTAACCCATTGATTGTTCAGGAGTGTATTATTTAATTTCCATGTGTTTATGGAGTTTTTGCAGTTTTGTTTGTCATTAATTTCCAATTTTGTGGCACTATGATTAGATAATATGTATGAGATAATTTCAATTCTTTTGCATTTATTTAAGCATGTTCTATGGGCTAGCATATGGTCTATTTTAGAGAATGTCCCATGTGACGCTGAGAAGAATGTATATTCTGATGTTGTTGGGTGGAACACTCTGTACACATCTATGTTCATTTGTTCACGTTTGCACAAATGACATTAAAAAAAAACTGTTCACAGATGTGATATCTGAAAACTTCCCTAGTAGGGAAAAAGAATTTGATTTACAGATAAGTGAGGCATATACAACTCCAATTAGCCACGATCAAAAATAAAATCTACAGGCAAGGATATCATAGTCAAGATTCTGGAAATTCAACAAATACCAGAGCATTAAATGCTGTTAGGAAAAAAAGTCGACCATAAAGAAACCTCATCATAATCACAGCTGACTTCTCAGCACAAGTCCTCCAGTCAAGGAGAGCTTTGAGTGAAGTTTTTCAAGCTCTGAAGGAAAACAACCTCCAATCCAGACTGGCATATGCCAGAAAACTGTTTTTCAAAACTGATCGAGCAATAAGATAATTCGATACAAAGAATACTTGAGGAAATTTATGACCACCAAACCTGCACTCTAAAATGTTTGGAAGGACATGCTGCAAAGAGATAACAAGGACCACATCTTCATGAGCTGCAATGGAAAGAATACATCAGGCAAGACAAAAAATATTATACAGAAAAAAAGAAGAACCAACAACAGGAAAATAACATGACAAAGATAAGTCAATACATGTAAGTTGTAACCATCAACATGAATGGTCTCAATTCACCAATCAAAGGAAACAGCTTGGGAGAATGGATCAAGATGCAACATCCAACAATATGCTGCATACAAGAAACATATTTAATTCAATAAGAAATCCACAGACTGAAAGTGAAAGAATGGAAAACCATACTCCATGTGACATGAACGTAGAAAAAAATCAGCAGTAACAATTTTATTTGGAGACAAAGTGAATTTCAAACCAAGACAGATAGACATAAAGAAAGGCACTATGTCCTTCTAAAGGGAGCAACTCAAGAGGAAAAGATAACAATCATAAATGTATATGCAACAAATACCAGAGCACCCAAGTATATAAAACAAATGTTAACAGACATGAAAAATCAAATAAGCACTAATACAAATGCATTGGGGCATCTCAATATTTCACTGTCACAAAAAGACAGATCAACTAGACAAAAAGTCAACAGCGTAATATTGGAACTGAGCTAAACTTTAGAACAAATGGATTTAGTACATGTCTATAGAGCGTTCCACCCCACATCAGAATACACATTCTTCTCAGTTGCACGTGGAATATTGTCCAAAATAGACCACATAATAGCTAACAGAATATACTTAAGTACAGGCAAAGGAATTGAAAGTATCTGCTACATATTACCAGATGCAAATTGTTCCATGCATATTATCAGACCATTCTGCAGTGTAATTGGAAATCAATGGCACAAGAAAGCACAAGAACTTCATAAACACATTTAAATTAAATGACTCCCTCCTAAACAACAAAAGGGCCACACATGATATTAAAGAAGAAATTAGAGAATTTCTACAGTTTAATGATAATGACAATACAACTATTAGAACGTATGGGACATAAGGAAAACAGTGTTAAGAGGGCAATCTATAGCAGTGAATACCCATATCAGGAAGAGAGAGTGCAAATAAACAACTTACTGTTGAACCTCAAACTTGTTGAAGAAGAAAAGCAGGCCAATCCCAAACCTCATGTAAGGGAGAAAATTATAAAAATTAGAGCAGAAATTAATGCATTGGAAACTAAAAAAGCAATACAAAGAATGAATGAAAGAGTTGGTTCTTTAAAAAATTAAATAAAATTTTGAAAACCTTTTCCAACCTGATGAAAAAAAAGGATAAAAATGACTCAAATCCATGCAGTTAGGAATGAAATCACAACGGACCCTGCAGAAATATAGAAAATTGTCTATATGTACTTTGAGAACTTGCATTCTAATTCTATGGAAAATGCAGAAGAAATGGACAGATTCTTAGACACATATGAATTACTAAAGCTGAACAAAGAAGATATAAAAATCCTTATAAATGTCAATCAATAAAATTGAAGATGTGACTAAAAACCTACAAACAAAGAAAAGCCCAAACCCTAACAAATTCACTGCTGAATTCCACAAGAAATTTAGAGAAGACTTAATACTGCTACTTCTCAAACTCTTTATTGAAATTGAAAGGGAAGCAATCTCCCAAATTCATTCCTGGAATCAAACATTATTCTGATATCAAAAATGGAGAAAAACCCAACTAAGAAAGAGAACCACAGGTCAATCTCCCTATTGAACATAGATGCAAAAAAAAAAAAATCCTCAATAAAATACTGGCAAGCAGAATGCAGGAAGTCATCAAGAATATTACACACCATAACCAAGTGGGATTCACTCTGGGATGCAGTTCAACATATGTAAAATCAATAAATGTATTGCACCATACTAACATAGCAAAGACAAAAACGATATGATAATCTCAATAGATGCAGAACAAGCTTTTGACAAAGTCCAGCATCAATTCATGATGAAAACCCTAAAGAAAATTAGAATATCAATCTGATAAAAGCCATCTCTGACAAACCAACAGCGAACATCATACTAAATGGACATAAAGTGAAAACTTTAACTCACTGTCTCCACTCCTATTCCACATAGTCTTGCAATCTTTAGCCGAAGCAATTAACCAAGAAAAAGAAATGAAAGAAATACGCATAGGAAAGGAAGAAGTTAAATTGTCATTACTTGTGGATGACATGGTACTCTACATAGAAGACCTCAAAAACTCCACTAAAAGACTGTTAATTTTAATAAGAAAATTCAGTAGTATAGATGGATACAAAGTCAGCACTCAACAATCAATAGCACTTCTGTACACAAATAAGAAACTCACCGAGACAGATACTAGGGAAACAAAAGCTTTCACAATAGCAGAAAAAAATGAAATGCCTAGGAATTGATCTAATGAAGGATGTAGAATACTTCTACATTGAAAACTTTGAAAAAGGAGATTGAATAGAATATCAAAGATGTATATACCTTGTTCTTGGGTAGGAAGAGCCAATATAGTGAAAATGGCCATACTTGTCAAACTGTTGTACAGATTTAATGTGATTCTGATCAAAATTCCAACAGCATATATCACAGAATTAGAGAAAACAAACCTAGAATTCATTTGGAACCATAAGAGACCTAGAATAGCAAAGGTTATTTTGTGCAACAAAGGAAAAGTAGGGGGCATAACAATCCCCAACTTGAAATTATACTATAATGTTACTGTGATAAAAACAGCCTGGTACTGGGAAAATAAAAACAGACCCAAGGATCAATGGAACAGATTAGAAGATGCAGAAATACTCAAGACACCTTATTTTTGACAAAGGTGCCAAACACATTCACTGGAAGAAAGATAGCCTCTTTAATAGATGATGCTGGAAAAACTGGCTTTGTGCATGCTGAAGATTAAAATTGGACCCATATCTTTCACCATTCACTAAGCTACATTTGAAATGGATCAAAGATCTAAATACTAAAACAGAAATATTAAATCTTCTGGAAGATAAAATAGATAGAACTCTTGAAGACATTGGTATAGACAAAGACTTTATGAATAAAACCTCAATCACACAGGAACTGTCACAAAAAATCAACAACTGGGATTTCACCTTTTTTTATTTAAGAGAAAAAAGACACAGAAAGGAAAAACAAAAAGCAAAAGAGACAAACAAACAACAACAAATTCAATACAATAACATTATAGGTTTGCAAAACGAGATGATAGGAATTTGACAATAGTTGTAATATTGCATATCATTAACTTCAAAAGGGTTGTTTACATTAACAGATATAGACATGTAAAATTGATCTAATCACATTAATATTAACTGTTTTTTTCAATAATTAATACATGTAGCAGTATAGTCATTTTAGCTGTCTTATGTATACATATATACAAATTTATGCCTTTTCCCCTCCTTCTTTCCTCCTTTCCCCTACCCCAATTACTTTTCATTTTTGAGCAATTTTTTACCCTTACACAGTATTTATTATAGATTTTGAATCATATAGACTTTTTCAGTTTCTTACACTAGGGAGACAATATGGTATTTACACATGTGAGTTTGATTTATTTCACTTACGAGTATGGTCTCAAGTTGTGTTCACTTACTTACAAAAGTCTAGATGCAATCTTTCTTGATAACTGAGTAGTAATTCACTGTATAAAAATAAGGAGCTTTTGCACAGCATGAGAAACCAAAAAGTGAATTGACAACCCAATAGGTGGGAAAAATGTTTTTCAGCTTTTGCTCAGACGAAGGAGTACTATCAAGAACATATAAATAATAAAAAAATTAAGATCTCCCAAATTTAAAGACCCAATATAAACATGGGCATCTGAGATAAATACACATCTCAGATGAAGAAATAAAAACATCAAATATATAAATGAAAAAATGTTCTAAATCACTAGTCATTTGAACGATACAAATCAAAACAACACTGAGATTCCACCTTACCCCAGAAAGAATGTCTATTATCAAGAAATCAACCAATAACTTATGTTGGCAGGGCTGTGGAGTTAAAGGAATCCTTCTGAATTGTTGGTGGGAGTGTAGGCTGGTGCAACCACTCTGGAAATCAATGTGAAGATTTCTTTAAAAACTAGTATTGGAGGTTCCATTGACCCACATATTCCCCTTCTGAGTCTTCCCAGAAGAATTAAAAACATCATACCACAACAATATTCATGCACCCATATTTATAACAGCACAATTTGTAATAGCTAGATCTTAGAAAAACCCAAATGCCTATTAACTGAGGAAGGGATAAAAAAGATATGTTTTTTTTTATACAATAGAGTGCTACTCAGCCATAAAGGAGGACAAATTGGTTGATCCATGTTTGAATACATTCTCTTTCTCTCTCCCTCACTCCCTCTCTCTGTTTTTCCCTCCAGCCTTCTGTCCCTTCCTCCCTCCTCCGTATAACAATCCAGTCAATTAGGACTAAATCCTTTCTTTTCCATAAAGATTATTCACATAGGCACAACATGTGTTACTAATAACTGCACATATTCCTGCTTGATTAGCTGGGAAATAGATAATCTATGGCTAGTAGGTAACTAAGTACATTTATCAGGGAATCTGGGGATGTCTGGAAGGTTCTTAAAACTTTCCCTGTATTATAGACAGTTTCATATTGGAGGATGATGTTTGAGGCAAATGTAGGTTCCATAATTCATAAGCCAGAGTATTTCCAAAAGGTTGGGAGATGTCCCTGAATCCCTGAGGAAGCCCAGTCCTAGTCAATTGAGTGGTTTCTTTGGTAGAAGGGTCAGTCCATTGAAAGGCAAACAAGTAGTGTGCATTAGGATGCAAGGGCAAAAGAAAGTCTGTTTTAATTCTAACACTCAGTACCAGGCAGCTTCTCTTGGAATTTTGGTATACAGTCTATAAGTTAGGGACTATGGCATATACAAGGATTACAGCCTCATTCATGACTCCTAGGTCCTGAGAAAATCTATACTTTCCATTTAGTTTGGTACTGGCAAATTTGGGGTGCTGCAGTGGAATCTAAAAATATATTTACCAATCTTAATGCCCATAAAATGTCACCATGAGCTCAACAATATTTAATTGTACATGCCAGTTAGGTGTGCTGGTGCACACCTATAATCCCAGCACTGGGAAGGCTGAGGCAGGAGGATCACTGCAAGTTTTAGGCCAGTCTGGGCTGCATAGTGAAGTCAAGGCCAGCTTGAACTACACAGTGAAACCCTGTCTCTAAAAAACTGTACATGACAAAATATGGAATGACCCATTTTGTCCCTGCCAAAACTGTTTAAAGTTCCAAGAGCAGTTTATATTTGAATTTGTTCAATGTATCCCAGGGCCCAATTTAAGTCTGTTTAGTTTCCCTTTTTGTTTGCTTGTTTGATTGACTTATTCTTTTTTTATGAAAGTAAGGAAAAAGAAAGAGAAGTTTGGGGAAGTAAGGTAAACAATATGTCCCTAGGAAAAACTGTAAGGTTCAACGGTGTTGGAGAAAATTGAAGCAAATTGGTTCAGGCAACCAGTTTTCACCAATTGAAAGGATGTTTTTCGATAGTCTTGTGGGCCCAAGGAGACCCCTGAGGAAACATTTCTCTCTTTCTTCTTTGCATATGGAATGACACGTTACAGTTTTAATTCTTAGTAAACTCATATTTAATGAAGATCCAAGAACAACCTTAAATGATTTATATATGCCTACAATTTATGAAAATATATTTAGTAGACCCAAATATATTAACCTTTTATAAATTTTCAGAAGCCAAGACTACATGAATTTATATTTAATGACTGGCGCCTCATATATTCTATTATAAATATTTGCCTACATTTATTCCACTTATGTTTAATTTATCCATGAGTATCAACATATCAGACAAATACAATTAAGACATTAAATTATCCTTTGACAAAAATCCTGAAATTTGTTACATTTGAAACATAGTAAGCAATGGAAACTGTATGTTAAAATGTCAACAGAACATGACTGAATAAAGGAAGACTCACATTGGAGTTTCTCAGAGAAAATCAACTAAAAACAAAGGTAATTGGAAGAAAGAGAGGAACATACATCCTGATACCAAAATTAATCTGAAATATGAGACTTGTAAATCAAACAAAACGTAGACATAAGACCTCATAAAATGATAAACCAGCCCACAGTGCTTTCCATGGGCTTTGTAACACAGGAACTGCCATTCCCAGGAAGTTCTCCTCACAAAAAAACCCCAAAACAACAACAACAACAACAACAACAACAAAAACAAAGAGACGGCAAACTCAATACGTATAGGATAGCCCTAGAATATGAGAACCCTCTTCTCTTTTGATTTCCTGCAAACAGAGGACACTGCAGCCTGGCAAAAATTTTCACTGGTATACGCAAGGGTGAATGACTGCTCCCTTCCTGATGGGCCACCAGTTTTCTTTTTGCCTCTTCTTTCTTCTTTTATTTCTTTTTCATTCTCTGTTGATCACCATAACCGCTAATTGTAATCTCTAGCAATGCCAAGGTAAGAAACTGGCCACAGCATTGAAGTTTGCTAGTGAGACAATACAATTCTTCCTGCTCTACTACTGGCACAAGAGAGGGACTTGAATTATCTCCTGAAGTAGCTGGGACAAATACTTCCCTGTCCTGCAACCAGTGACCAGTGACACAAGTACCTTTGGACCAGGAAGTAAGCAAATACCTCCAAACTTTGACTGTAGTGCAGGGACAAGGAGTAGGAAGCAAACACTCTTCCACCCTGTGACAAATGGTGCAAGCACACTTGGGTCAGGAAGTCAGCACTCCAACTTGCAACTACCAGCCTAAGACAGACTTGTAACCAACAGCATGGGACAAGGTGGGTAGAGCATAATAGGAGTCAATGGAGTGGGACACAGCAGGCTGTACAAGGTCTCAGAGGGTCAAATTTACATGGGACTGGGGGCAGTCTTGGGCTGACTTTGTTTGAGGACACCTCAGCAACAAGGAGAGCTATGGCAGAGACAAAAAGGGTAAGGAGTAGAGGGTGGGTCATCCAGAAAGCTACTGGCTGAAGACTAGCCACAGCCCCCACCTCCATAGGTCAAGATCAGTCCCACATCCAGTCCGGCAGTAATCCTATTTCAGAACTGGTGGGAATCTGACTTGATCACTACCACAGAACGCTGGACACCACATGAATTTTTTCTTTGTTTGTATTGTTTCTGTTTTATTGTCTGATTGGGTTTGTTTGCTTGGTTGGTTAGTTGGTTGTTTTTTTTTTTCTCTCTTTTCTTTAGGTTTATACATGCATTTTCCTCTATTGTATTTGCCTTCTTTCTGTCTCTACTCAACTATCTCTGTTGATCTTAGGATATCATCATGTAAGTGAACATTGTCCCTAACCTTTCTGATTTGCTTCAATAATCATTTTTCTCCTCAGGTCTTTCTCTCCTGCCCTATTCTCTGGCTTACCAAAGCTTGTGTGAGCATCCTTTGTCCTCTAGCCTTGCTTTGACTATATTTCTCTTCATCTCTCTCTCTCTGTTTTGTCACCTATAGCTCCTAAATTTCCCCACCGCAGAGTAAAAATCACTCTACTAGGGGGAAACAGATTGCACACAAGCTGATTTATGTTTACATTGGATTTTGCTATATAGCTGTAGATCTTATCCCTGTGGTTGAAGATACCAAATCAAGAGTTACCACACACTGTCAGTTTTTAGGCTGTGGGTGATGCTGTTATTATTGCTAATTATAATACAATAGCCAGGATGCCATAATTGTTGTAATCAGTTGTTGTCCCTTGTATAACAATACTGTGACTCTCTAGGATCATAACCGTCCCCACAGTCTAGTAACAAAGGACTGGGAGCTGAGCCCAAAAGATAGCAACAATTCATCCTCAAAGAGTTGGGAAGATAGCATCTTGGGAAAGACACAAAAACCGAAAACATATATAGAAGATACCTCTAAAGAACAGACATTTCCTAGGGAGGATTCAATGGTAGTGATGATGTTACCTAATCAAGAAATATATGAGAATCAACACAGAAAAAAAAGATAAAATAAATGGAAAATGGCAAGACACAGAAGCAAAACCAAACCCCAGGCATCCATGCCACCGAGGGTAAGTCCAAGGGGCAATGAGTTAGAATAAAATGGAGGCCATTCATAAGAAACTTCTGAAATGAAAGCAACAAAAGTTCAAAAAGAGGTGTATGACACTATAGAAGGAATCAGATCAGAGATAATATCCCAGGTTAACAAAAAAGATGATGCTCATAATGAAAGTCTTACTCATCAAATCTAGAGTAGGCATGCATAAAAAAATAGAGGAGCACAAGAAAATGATGGAAACCATGAATGCCCAACACAGAAAGAAATGGAATTCATGTAACAGATTCAAACAGATATCCAGGAAATTAAAATTTCCACTTAAAGTTTTCAAACTTGCATGAATAAAAGTGAAGACAGAAATTTAGGCCTAGAAGACACAATTGTAGCTAGTGGTCACAAAAAGAAATATCTCTTAAAAAATAACTGGGGACCATGAAAAAAAACAATAAAACAACTGCATGATGATGCAAAGAATAACATAAGATTGATTGGTTTCAAAGAAAAAAGCAGGAACCAGCACAAATCACAAAAACAACTATTCACAGAAGTAATGGCAGAAAACTTGCCAAGCATGAAAAAGAATGTGACATCCAGACATGTGAAGCATCAAGAGCTCCAATTAGCCATGAAGTAAATTTGTAATGGTGAATACCTGTATCAGAAAGATGGAGCAAGCTAAAATGAACAACCTAATGTGGAATCTGAAAATTCTAGAAAAGGAAGAACAAGTCAAACTCAAACTCATTTGAACAAATAAATTATAAAAATCAGAGCAGAAATTAATGTGATTGAGACTAAGAAAGCAAAACAAAGAATCAATGAATCAAAGAGTTGTTTCTTTGAAAGATTAAATAAATTTGAGAAATTCTTAGTCAACCTTATCAAAAAAGGAAAGGAAAGACTCAAAATCATGCAATTTGAGGTGAAAATTGTGCATTCACAAAGACCCTGAAGAAATCCAGAAGTTATTAATAACTATTTGAGAAACTTTCTTCTAATATAATAGAAAACACAGATAAAATGGACAGATTCCTAGATATGAACTACCAAAGCTGAATCAAGAAGATACAAAAATTCTCAATAACACAATATCAGTCAATGAAAGTGAAAGTGCAATTAGAAACCTACTGACAAAGAAAAACACAGGTCCTGATGAATACACAGCTGAGTTGCACAAGAAATTTAGAGAATATCTAATATCATTATTCCTCAAACTCTTCAATGAAATAGAAAGAGAAGCAATACTCCAAAAACATTCCTGGAAGAAGTATTACCCTGAAACCAAATCCAGAGAAGTATCCAACTAAAAAGGAGAACTATAGGCCAACCTTCTTAATGAACATAGATGCAAAAACCACAAGATACTGACAAACAGAATGCAACAAATCAATGAAAATATTATACACCATGACCAAGTAGAATTCATTCCAGGGATGCAGGGCTTGTTCAACATATGAGAATCAATGAATGTAATACACCATATCAACATAGCAAAGGACAAAAATCACATGATGATCTCAATAGACACAGAAAAAAGCATGTGAGAAAGTTTAACACCTATTTATGATAAAAACCCTACAGAAAATTAGAATACATGTTCTTTATCTCAGTATGATAAAAACCATCTATGATAAAGCAAGAACCAATATCATACTAAACGGTTAAAAACTGAAAAGTTTCAATCTAAAATCAAGAAAAAGAAAAGGATGTCCACTATCATCACACCTATTCAATATATTTTTGGAAACATTGGTGAGAATAATTAGACATGAGACTGAAATAAAAGGAATAGTGATAGGAAAGGAAGAAAAATTATCATTATACATAGGTGACATGATACTCTACATAGAAGATCCCCAAACTCCACTAAAAGAGTGGATGCAAAGTCGACACTCAAAAATCGATTATATTCCTGTACACAAATACCAAACTCACTGAGAGAGAAATTAGGGAAACATCAACCTTCACAATTGCATAAAAAAATAAAATACTTAAGAATCAATCTAACAAAGGAAGCAAAAGCCTTTACATTGAAAAGTATAGTACTGTGAAAAAGGAAATCAAAGAAGATATCAGAAAATTGAATGACATTCCTCACTCTTGGGTAGGATGACTCAACATAGTGAAAATAGCCATACTCCCAAAATCGCTATACACATTTCATGCAATCCCAATCAAAATATCATTAGCATGCCTCAAAGAACTAAAGGAAACAATCCTAAAATTCATTTGGAACCAGAAGAGACCCAAAATCACCAAAGCAATTCTGGGCAACCAAGAAAAGGCAGGAGGCATCACAATCCCTGACTTGAATTTATACTACAGAGCTACTGTGATAAAATCAGCATGGTACTGGTGAAAAAACAGACCTGAGGATCAATGGAACAGATCAGAATATGCAGAAAAAACTCCAAATTCACTCAGCTATCTGATCTTTGACAAAGAGCCCAAGCATATTCACTGGAAGGATAGCCTCTGTAATAAATGGTGACTTTCTACATGCTGAGGACTAAAACTAGACCCATGCCTATCACCATGCACTAAAGTAAAATTAGAATGGATCAAAGCTCTAAATACTAAAACAGAAACAGTAAATTTGCTGAAAGATATAATGTGTAGAACTGTAGAAGACACAGTTAAAGACTTCATGAACAAAACCAAGAATGCACAGGGAGTGTCACAAAGAATCAACAACTGGGATCTCTTCCTACTAAAAAACTTTCGCCCAGCAAAAGAAATCACCAACAGAGGGAAAAGACAATCAGCACAGTGAGAAACAAATTTATTCCAGCTGTTCTTCAGACAAGGGACTAATATAGATATACAAAAACATAAAAAACTGAAAAAAATCAAACCATTAAAATTCAAAGACCCAATTCTAAAATGGGCATCTGAGATGAATAGACATTTCTTAGAAGTACAAATGGCACATACATATATGAAAAAAGTGTTCAACATCACTGGTCATTGAAGAAATGCAAATTAAAGTGATGCTGAGATGCCATTTCCCTCCAGAAAGAATGGCTAACATTAAGAAAGCAACTAACAATAAAAGTTGGTGGAACTGTGGGGAAAAAGGAATATGTCTCCCCTGTTGTGGGCAGTGTAGGCTGGTGCAACCACTGTGGAAACCAGTGTGGAGATTCCTCAAAAACCAGGGTTAGGGATCCCATTCAACCCAACTATTCCCTTTCTGGGTATCTTCCTAGAAGAATTAAAATCTTCATGCCACAGAGATGTATGTGCACCCATACATCTGTTTACAACAGCAGTTTGTAATAGCTAAATCTTGGACACAACCCAAAAGCCCATCAATGAGTGAATGGATAAAAAAGATTATTTTGTATATTGTTGTGGAAAGCAGGATACTACTTTTTCAGATGGTGTAAGGAACCAAAAGTGTACTCCACAATGGTGGAGAAAGGTTTTTATTTGGCTATCCTGGCTAAGAGAAGCTTGTGCTTCATAATGCCTGAGCACAGAAGATAGTGTCAGAAGGTCTTTATTAAATTTGTAGTAGGAAAACAAGCCCAAAACAAAGGCAGTTATTCAAAAACAACAGATTTATAGCTCTAGACATTTTCCCATACTCACTCAGGTAGGGAATCTAACCTAAAATGAGGGGCGTGGGGGCAGGGCCAGAAAATTAGAGAGTAATACAGGAATGGGAAGGAGGAAAAGGAACAGCTATAGAGAACTTGTGAAACCCGCCTATTAGCATATAAAAGTGTAGCCTGGGCTGGAGAAGGGAGCAGGGAGTGTGCTAGCTGCATGCCTCCCAGAGACAGAGTATTGCCCTTTAAAATACACAAATTTCTTCTTCAATATAATGGACTATTACTCAGTCATAAAGAAAGATAAAATTAAGGCATATATAGTTAAATGAATGGACCTTAAGACTATAGTCATAAGTGAAATAAATCAAACCCACATTTGCAAATATTGCATTATCTTCCTAGTGTGAGAAACTGAAAATGTAAATAAGAACATAAATATACTATAGATATTGTGAAATAGGAAGAAACTGTTCAAAGGGAAAAGGGAAATGGGGAGGAGGGAGTTGAAGGAAGCAAAAGAAATAAAAAGGGAAAAGAAGGATAAAATGAAAATTGACCTTTGTGAACTGGGAGGGGAATGGCATTTGAAAAGAGGGAATTGGACTGGGGAAAAAAAGAGGGGCTTGGAATGAGGAAAAAAGAGGAATCAAGATGTATCATGTACAGTTGAAAAT
The DNA here is from genome assembly GCA_004363535.1 of Dasyprocta punctata. Taxonomy (NCBI): domain Eukaryota; kingdom Metazoa; phylum Chordata; class Mammalia; order Rodentia; family Dasyproctidae; genus Dasyprocta; species Dasyprocta punctata. The sequence goes on along the minus strand of RJWM01024279.1, from coordinate 2,817 downwards.
TCCCTGTATCGAATGTGGTCCTTATTTATACCTAAATTGTAGCAATAAACTTAAATTTAAAAAAATAAAAACAACAACAACAAAAATGTTAACAAAGATAAATATTATTCTGATTGGCTAACAACCTAGGCAAAATGTATGTTACCAACTTTGAAGACACCTTAACTCTTATCATACCAACTGATTTAAAATATTCCCACCAGCTTGAACATACATGACTCTTATTGGGCAGTTTGTACCACTGGTGGTGCAAATGGGTTTAATCACTTTTATCAGTCTTTTTTTTATAAATAAAATAATAAAATAAATAAATTTATTTATTAAATAAACAAAATAATGAACTTAATCAAAAGGTACCCCATGTGACAGTCATGCATCTAGTACTAATATAGGAAAAAAATAAAACTCTGAATCTGGTAGATGTCAGATATGCCTACTTCAAGCTTTCCAAAATCAAAGAATGAATTCTAAGGAACAACAGAGGTTGAGCAAAAAACTTTATTGAAAGAGATAGCTCCTGAGAGATAGGAGGAGATCTAAAAGTGGGTTATCACAGCACCTACTTCAGAGAGGAAGTTTTATAGAGCAAAAATTATGAGGTGGGTACAAAATCATGAGGCGAGTTCAATGTGGGTCAAAACTATGATCAACCAATAAGATTATAAGATCAGTTGCTTAGATAATATTGATCCAGTAGGGAAGCAGGTCACATAGCAAGGGTTCATGGCAAAAACAAGGACCTTGTTAGGAAGAGATGGATCAGGAGATCATGGTCACCCACCTTGGTGACTGATGTCTATCTAGACTTTTTTGGATCAGATGATACTAATTATAGTATAATCTTAAATTTATTGCTTATCTCTTGGGAGGCATGTATGCTTGGCCTTTGACAGATGCACCTCCAGTGACAGTTTAATGTGTTCTCATCTTTTGCACTGATCCTCTTGAGGACCTAGCACTGTCTGACTGCCTATAATATTTCTGCCTAATTCAACTATCTATAGTACAGGCCACCTGGCAGTGAGACATGAGAATTATGGTCCTATCATGAATGTGTTAAATTAGCTTGTTTAAGATTTACCTAAGTCATGTGAACAGAAGGCATTTGAACCTAGTTACATATGCATTTACTTATCTATAAGCCAATTTAAATGAAATTTTTGGAGAGACATCATCTAATACATACGGAAATGCAGCAAATAAAAACATGTATGCATACATTAAAGAAGAGTATATACAGTATTTATCTTTCCAGATTTTAAGGTTCTTGTTTGAAAATTTTAAGGTTGATACCAACAGTTGATATAGCAATGTCTGGGTTTTAAAGAGACTTTCTTAAACCTTTTATTCTTTATTCCCAAGTTTTAACTCTTGCATATTATTTAGGGCTGCCCGAGGATACCCTGTAAACAGCCTTAACTAACCAGTTTCTCCAGTAGAGTTACCAGACTGTTAGAAGTTTATTTGCTGATTGTTTGAAGACTTTATGTAAGGAAATATTTTGGGTCAAAATTTGTTGCTTATGCTGACTCCTTCCCAGAGTGCCAACAGTGACCCAACTATTCCCTTTTATGTATTTTAGAATGTTCCAAATACTAAGTCAGCTCAAGGTGCAGAGCTCTGGCCTTTCATTTGAAGCTCCCAGATAAACTAGTACAGTTCCTTCTAACCCTGGAAAGGGGTATTCTCCTGAGGTGGTTCCTTATGAGATCACTGTATGGCCAGGGTCCAGTCACCTCCAAGACATAAAATGCTAGTTACATGAGGTCACCCAGAATGTGCCTAAGGACCACTTTTTTCTCTTTCTTTTGGAGTTCAGAGATCCTTAAATAGATAAATTTTCAACAAGACTGTGTGTGCATATACCAGATTGTTTAGTCTTTATCAAGTCAGTTATCATAAACAAAGATTTAACAACAAAGTTAACAAACATACACAAAATTAAATTACTGTGTACTTTAAAATATACTGGCTAGGATTTTCTCTAGTGGTAAACACAGGCAGAGATACTGCTTTGTATTTTCATTTGAATCATAATAGGCGAAAATAAGAGAGCAACAGTAGCAGGTCATACAGATAGCAACTGCTGTTGCCCAAGGCAAATGTAGAGAAGAATGAAATTCAAGAGGTCTAAGAAATTCGGATACCCTGTGCCCAAAGGTAGGTCTGTCTCCAATCCAAGGTTTTAGGAAATAAACAAACACCACTGCAAAGTACCAACCAATCAGAACAAACATACAGGGGCCAATACACAATTCCTTTATTTTTTGTACTGGGAATTGAACTCACAACCTCGTACTTGGCAGGCAAGAGTTGTGCCACTGAGCTATATCCCCAACACCTGTAATTTTGACTAACTGAAAGTCTTAGAGAAAATTCTTTTAATTTCCTAGAAGCACAATTGCAGAATTGATAAAATTCCATATATTAAATTAGCCCTGAAGTTCCAGGATGTCTGATTGAAAGGGAAGGGAAAAAAGAGGTTTTAGGGTTGCGGTTACCAGAGTGTACTTACCCATTCACTATGTCTGATCTGTGAGTACTCTGTATCAATATTGGGATCTGGGTGTATTCTACAGCAAGAGTCACACAGCCCCACTTTTTGAGCACCAGAATGTTGTTACTTACTAGCTTGAGATCTTACTTCAGTAGTAAAGAAAATTAAAATTGAGGAATTTAGCACAGATTTACAGAAAAAAAAGCCTTTAATTGGAAGTAAAGAAAAAATGTTGGTGGGGGGAGCACAGTTCTGACAAAGACCAAGCCAATCCCTAACAAAGAAAAATAGGGAAGCAACATTTTTTTTTTTTTTTTTTT
>RJWM01024278.1:0-30937 GCA_004363535.1 Dasyprocta punctata | reverse complement strand
TCACTCCTTTTTACTTGCAATCGTATTTTTCTGGTTTTTGCATCTGTAATAATTTTTGCATAGGGTAAATTGTACTTTGTTGGATGCTGGAATTGCTGAATTTATAAGAGTGTTGGGCTTTGTTTTGGCAGCAAAGTATTGAGATGATTTGGCTGCTGTGTAACTTGCTTTTAAACTTTATTAGTGGTCTAGAACAACCTTTAGAGTTAAATTTAGCATCATTATGAATATAATTAGCTTCTGAGTTCTCTACACAATATCCCCAGTTTTTATTAGGTCCCTGTACTCGGAGTGCTGGAATGCAAACTATTGCTAAGCATTCCCCAGTAAATCTCTTGGCCTACCTCTTTCCAGGAGTTAGGTACTTTAGGGAGTTCCACTTAAAGTTTGCTCAAATAGGCAGTTAGACAAATATTTAAGCTCAACCCTTTGCAGTTTTCCACAGTTCTATCTTCTTCCATGCAAATCTCTTTTCTGTTATTCTGTACCAAGACCCTATGTAGATTTTGAAAAATTGCAATCTCTGTCCCCTTCACCCATGAAAATTACTGGATTTTATTCGAGTTTTTCTTTCCTCCACAGTGATCTGAAAATATACCCAGGCTGTAACCGGGGCAATCAGATCCTATCATTATCATACTCATGGAGTACCTCTTGCTTAGAGTAAATATGCTTTCTGTTTGTGATGGAGGTCAATGTCTGTAGTACATATTTTTTCAAAGGTAGAATTTATTTTTAGTAGAGAATGAACATAATGATTTTCTCAGTATTTGCAGAATACCTTTGTTGATTTCTTAAAGATTTTCTATACTAGTGTAGTTGCTGTTAGAGAATTTATCATTGCTATTAATTCAAACCCTTGTTTTCCAAGACAATTAGAAGATTAGATGATTTTGCTGGTAAATAATTTAGAATTTATTCTTTGTAAATTGAATAATGCTTCCCAAGATATGTTACATTGGGGATCACAAATTCACAATGGCTAATTTTAGGTACTTTCCCAAGGGGTCAATGAAGGCTTAGGATTATCCATAACCCTCTTTTGAGATTTTCCATTATCTCTTTAAGGGTGGGCCGTCCTTTTCCTCTCACTAAGATTAAACTAAAACCACTAAGATTTAAAGATGTTTCAGGGTAAGATCTTTCTTAGCATAAGGTCAGCTTTGCCCTCTGGAGTCATTCAATAATCTCCTCCTCAGACCCTTTCCTCCATCAATAAATACTGAGTTTCTGGCGGCCTCCTGGCCTTTCGTTCCTCGCAAACACCTGATCACCCCATCCCCCATGCGCTGCCATTTTGTCTCCTGCTCTGTCTTTCTTTTTCTCTCTTGCCATGTGCCATAACACTTGGCAGGAGATTGGAGGTTCATTACAGGGGTCTCCAATAATGTTATGATCTATATTTTAAAATAATTAGCATCTTTCTTAGTTCTAAAAATGCATTTATTTTGATTGCTGAAAACACCAAGATTGACTAAATGTAGAAAGTCATTATTGTGGACCTGTAAAAACTATAACAAATGTGATTTTAAAAGCACTGATTTTTTTTTTCACAACAAACTAAGCAAAATTCTCAGGATCACCAGAGTCTTCTAAAGAACCAGTATGGTATCTGATAATGATGCTGGAAGCATTTTGTTGCTTTCAGGAATTGAGTGGTTTTGCTGTTTTATTTGCTAGCCTGAGGATAAAGGAAAAGTTTTAGTCTACTAAGTGTGGAGGATTATAATGAACTTATTCTTACATGTATTAAGGACTATCGAAGATCTACAAAATCAATGAAATTCTTTCCACATGCACAATGATAAGTCAAGGTAATGTTTTGTTTTTCTTGAAATCAAAGTTAAAAAATCACCAACTTTGAAAATTCAGAGCAATAGACCTTCTATATGAATTCATTTCTCAAATTTCTATCACCCATGTTGCCTGAAAAAATGACAGACAAGATATTGTTAAACAAGAACCTTAGGGTTTTAGGAGGCCCATTGTGTGTTCTCTTTTTGGCAGAAGCAAATAAAAACTGTGTCCAGTAAAAACAAACTACGAATCAGATCCTGAAGGATACACACAAGTAAAAACACTGTTAAGTAAAGGCTCAATATTCAAGATTCAAAACATGTAAGAACATAAGCTACATTGTGCAAAGTTCAGAAAAACACTACACAGAGTGATGAGATTTTCAAGAATTTAAAACAACAGAATAAAACATAAATAATACAAAGCAAAGAAAATTATTAGAATAAGCAAAAGACAAGTGGGAATTATTAGAAAAAAGTAATGATTTATTTCAGAAGACAAAAGAGATTTCAAAAGATGAGAAATGAAAAACATAATGATGGAAAAAAAAAAACTCAGTGAGTCTTTTTTTTTTTTTTTTTTTTTTTGTGGCACTAGGGTTTGAACTCACAACATTGCGCCTGCTAGGCAGGCGTTTAAGCTACTGAGCCAAACTCCCAGCCCTAGTTTTTTGAGGCAGGGCTGCACTGTGTAGCTCAGACCAGCCTTGTGCTTGTGTTGTAGCCCAAGTCGGCCTCGAACTCACAATGCTCCTCCTTCCTCAGCCTCTCGAGTGCTGGGATTAAAGGCTGCTCCACCACGCCTGGCTTCAGTGAGTCTTTTAACAGAAGATTAATTATGCAGACAGATTTAGTGTACAGGAACTGTATATGAACACATTGCTAAGAATACATACACAGAAAATGATGGAAAAATATGAAGAGATTGAGAATTACAGAGGATGCTCCACTAAAGTGTAATAATACTTACAGAATAAGACAGTATCTTTAGGTGGAGAAACATAGTATTTATAATGTAATAATGGCTGAAGGTTTTCTAGCATTTAGAGGACATGAATTCTCAATTGAAGAAGGAATAATCAAACCCATAAAAGTTGAATGATTGCAACTTCACACCTAGAAACAGTTATGAAGAAGTAAAACCCAAAGGACAAGATAAAACCCCTAACCAAGTACAGGTCAGAAAACATAGGCTATATACAAATTAATATCACATAGATAAACTGTAGATATTTTAGTAAAGAGTCCAAACATGGGAGAAGAAAAACATGTTTAAAATTGGAAAGTAAATGTGTGTCAAGATAGAAATTTAAATATGAGCTATCTATAGCTCCATGAAGTTAAGTGGAATAAACAATTTTTTTTTTTTTTTTTTTTTTTTTGCAGCTCTGGGGATTGAACTTACAACCTCACGCCTGTCAGACAGGCACTTAAGTCACTGAGCCAAACTCCCAGCCCTGGCTTTTTTGAGGCAGGATCGTACTGTGTAGCTCAGGCCGGCCTTGCACTACTGTTGTAGCCCAAGCGGGCCTCAAACTCACAACACTCCTCCTTACTATGCAGTTCAGACTGGTCTTGAACTCACATTGTAGCCCAAACTGACCACCATCTCACAGTGATCCTCCTGCCTCAGCCTCTCAAGTTCTGGGATTATAGGGATATGCCACTATGCACAGTAAAAGGAACAATTTTAAACACAAAAAAATTAGGGTATTTACCTGTAACAGCACCCTACAGGACAAATTGATAGGTGTTCTTATGGAAGAAGATGATTGGAATTTAGAAGGAAGTGCTATTATGTAAGATATGACAGAAAGAAGATGCATATTTAACATGTAGATAATATAGGCAAACTTTGTCACTGTGTACTAGTAACAAAACCAAAATAGTGACTTGTTATGGTTTAGATTGAGAATGTCCCCTCAGCCTCATATGTTCAAAGGTGGCACTTTTGGAAGGTGACTGTATCATATGGGACATGTAGATGACTTGTTGGTAAGAGATGGGGATGAGTTGGATGTGGGTTGCTGCGGAAATGACCTGGAAGTGTGCATCACCCTACCCGGCTCTTCTCTTCGCTGTTTCCTAGGTGTCGTGATGTGAGCAGCAAAATAGGCAAGTCACTCAATTAAAAATAAAACAGCAATGGATCAAAAAAGTATGACAAATAGCTCAATTAGACACAGAATAAGATCCCAAAAATGAATTCATGCTTATTAGGAAATAGCGACTATAATTTGCAATGATTCTTCACCTAACATATTACTTCGACTGCAAAATACATGGCAGTATATTGACAGGATTTCAAGGAAAAATTGACAAACGTATTATTCAACTTGAGAACTTTATCAGAAATTTACATAAAGAAATGTCAAAAATGCCTATGTATGTAAAATGTTTGACAGTGTCATTAATGATCTTCATTCAATGGACTAAATAGATTCTTGTTCAAAAAAAGTAAGTGATATATGTTCTTCTCAAGAACTTGCAAAATATTCATGTACATTGGCATATATCAGTCCAAAAAGCAGCTGAATACTCTTCAGAAAAATTGGTCTTATTATCTACAACCTTTGGAAAATAATAAAATGTAGACTAAAAACAAGGACAAAAAAAGAAGAACTATGGTGCATTTGTATTTAAAGAAGAAATAAATATTTCTGAATGGCACAGAGGCAAGCCCATTGTTGGGCTTATAGTGGAAATTGAGAGGTCTAAAAATAAAGGGAAAAATAAATTATTATATCTCAAAAAATGTTGATGAAGACCAATTAATTTTGTAGGAATTTCATTATATATGACTATATTATATAGCATTAGTATTTAAATAACAAAATATTAAATATCACATTTGAAAATAGTATTTTAATTGTTTTGAAAATATAGTATACTAAAAGATTAGTATAACAACTTTTTAAATTGTTCACCTACATTTTGAACCTGATGTTATTAAAAATCTTATTTTTCTAATGAGAAATCTGGGGTACAGAGACTGCAAAATATTCAGAACAGGGCCGGAGATTTAGCTCAGCGGCTCAAGCATTTGCCTGATAAGTGCTAGGTCATGAGTTTGATCCTCAGTACCAAAAAGAAAACCAAAAACCAAAAAACAAACAAACAAAAAAAAACATGCAGAAGAACCCAGAATTTGCTAAATACAGAGTAAAGGTTCTGAGCAGGTTAGTTTTAGAGATTGCAATTTTAGCTACTAACTACCTTTGTGCATTGGTAAAAGAAGAGCAGAATAATTTTACAGATGATAAACAAAACAAAACTAACACAGAAAAAAAACAGATGAAGTCAAAAATAAAACACAAGACTGAATGGAGTAAATCATCAATGTTGGTTTCTTGGAATATACTAGATATGATGAAAAAATAACTGGTAATGTAGGTCCAGGAAAAGTGAAATGTGGCACAAACTATTATGAATGAAAGAGTTAATGTAACTATAAATGCAAAAAAATCACATAATACTGTAATCACTGCACACCATAGGTTTTAGATATTGATGAAATAAGTATTTATAGAGAAAACACAAATCATTTAAAATGAGCCAAAAAATAGATTCTATGTAGATGTGTTCATTCAGTCAGCATATATAGCAATTTCCACACTTGCCCCTTAATCAGAAACCCACACATACACATGCAAACAAAACATCATGAGCTGTTTAAGAGGGTACTGTATTAAAAAATTAACAAGCTTATTCATTCTTTCATGGAAAAGAACATTATCTTTTGTGAGACTAAGAGTGTGCATAACAAAAAATGCACAGTATGCAAAAAAGAATATCAGAAATCATACTCATAAATGAATGATGTAAAAATGATAAACAATTTTAGCTGTCTGAATTTCATAGTGCAACACATGCATAAAATGACAAATCAAATATATCCAATTAATTCAAACTCATTCAACATTAGAAATCCAGCAGTGAAATACATTACAGCAAGAAATAAGGGAAAAGTTATGATCATTTATTAAAATTAACCCATTTCACCCAGAGTCAATATATTTGTTATTTATATACTGACAAATTGTATGCATATTTCTGTTTTGATTATATTTCATTAACATTGTGATGCCCCTTTTGCAAAATGAGAGAAGAAAACACAGCTTTACAAATACTTTATTTCACTCTACCCCTTGGAGTGAATTAAACCTAACTGAAATTACCTGCTCCTTTTATGGTGGTATTTTCCCTCATATCGGGGAGTGTATATATATTGCATTTAGCAAAATATTTTCTTGCAATTTTTCTAATATATTTGCAAATGAATTTTTCAATCTTCCTTTATTATTTCCACTGATCTAACAGATACTGATTTATCTATTTTATTTTTGCCATTTGCATTTTCATAGAACTACATCATTGATTTATTTATTACTAGTGACTTGCTGTTTTCTAGTTCATTACTTTCAACTTTTGTCTTTCTCACTTTTTTTCTTCCAGGCTTCTTTTTTCACTTGTTTACTTTTTACTCTTGTGACTTCTTGGACTCAGTGGTCAATAAATTTTTACCTTTTCATCAGTAGTATTGTGTCACTTCTCTGCCTTTTGTATAAGATCAAGTGCGGTATCTTCAATAGTATTGTAAATATTTAAAGCCATATAGTTCCCCTTTCAAAGTGCAATTCCTTGACTCTAGGTATTGTCAATATCAATATTTTGTAGGTATTCTAAAAATTTGGATTTTAATTTATTGCCACACTTAAACATTTAAAAATTATTTTAATATTTCCTGTTGTGCTGTCTCATTTTATTTTAAATTTCTGCACTGTGATTAGAATATATAAATTTAATTTTGTGAAGTAGTTTCTTTTCTTTATATTTAAGTGATTTAAGTGTTTTTACCTAAGAAAAGAAAGACTGCTTTCTCTTATCATTTTTCTTATATTGCCTGCTGATTTATTTGATTCTTACGTGTTTTAAAAAAATGAAGTCTTCTAATTATTACTATTTTCATGTTTTTTCCTTTGTTCCCAGCAGTCTCAGACTTCTTGAGTCAATAATAAGCAATTGGGTGATAATGGTGGAGTTTTGTTACTAAAACATGAAGGGTTCGGGAGGTAGAATAATTGTTTTAGAGGTCACTGACTTATGAGATGTCCAAGAGGAAGTTTTAATTAACAAGTATGATTGGAAGAACTTGTGACTTTCAAGATTTTTTGTTCTTGCTCCTATCAGAGGATTGCATTGTCAAGTAATGTTTTCGTGAACACTTAAAGGCCAAGAGAGTCCGCCTGCTTGTCAAGCAAAACGTTGTTATATTTTACACTTTGTATAATCTCTTTGCTCAGTTACATTTCAGTAAATTATTTTCTTGCACTGTGTTTTTCTGTACATCATTATCATCCTAATGTTAAAAATTCTAAAAATTAGTTTCTTCTGTAGACATGTCAAAACTAGCCACAGTAGAACTTCGGAGTTAACAGATTAAAAAAACAAGTACGTACAGATATGTTTCAGTAGTTAAAATATGGGGTTGAAGTTATAACCTGTGAAGCTCTTCAATGTACTTAAAATGCCATATTAGGAAGTACTCTAAAACCAGCTCGCTGCACATTTATCTCATTCTGTTTTTACTAATGTTAGTTAACATGAAACAATTGAAGCTACATTGTGTTTTTGTATATCAATAGCACATTTAACCCATATTTCATAGTACTGCTCTAAGTAATGATTTCATGAGATATAAATGCTGAATTTAAGTACAATGTGGTATATTTCCAACTAAAAGAATAAGCACCCCCAATATGTGCAATTATTTGTCAACAATAGGGAAGAAGCATTTTAGTACAGATGCCATTTGATGTTATGAATTGGATTAAGAGTTTGACTGATTACTGTCCTTTTGGCTAAGAAAATATAACAGTTTGCTTAATATTTTAATGGAAAGTACAGATAGATCTGAATATTGTTATTTGTTTTTTTTAAAATAACATTTTAATTATGGCCAAGGAAATGTCCAATAGCTACTTATAACTCTGGATGTCAGTGTAAGCATATAATTCATTGTGAATAAAATTTAATTGTTCCAGTTGAAAACTTACTAAAAAGATGCAAGGAGAATGTTCACTAACAGCTTGAGCAAGATGTCCTAAAGACAAATATATGTATATTATACTCTACAACTTTTAACGTAATGTAAAACAAGTCACAACCAGGATCCAGATAGAAAAATACATGAGATGAGAAAAAAACAACAGGTTTCTGGGAAGATGATACTGTTTGGGGCTGCAGGACTCCTTCAGTTTACTAATAACTGTCCCGATAACACAGGCTATAGACACACAGGCATTAAGGTGCTGGTACCACCACCACTTACATAGCTCACGGCATCGCAGGTCAATAACTGTACAACATATCACAATAGCTACTCTGTAAAATTCTCCCTTAACTCTACATTGCAAAATTGTTTCGAGCCCAAACCAGAAATGTGCGGAGGTATGTCTGTCCTTTGTAGAGGGTCCTGTGATTCTATAGTCTACATATCTCTTGACTTTTATTAAGTTTGTCCCTACTACCATTATTATATATTGTCATAATATCAGGTGAAAATAGCTTCTTGGCTAACATTCCTGCTTGGAAACTAATTATCCAATATATACATACAGTAATTTGAAAATACAAACTTGGTCATCTCTTTATAATGTTTCCTCATTGATTTTTGGATAAATATAAGTCTGCTTCTGTTTACTATATGGCTCACTTCTAGGTGAACTCAACTTACATCTCAAGTTTCATTCACATTTTTCACTTACCAACATTAGGTGCTCCCTCAGGGCAGTTTGCAGGATCTTAAGTTTCACAGGAGGGCAAACAGTTCTGTCAACTTTGACCCTCACAATTGTAAAAGTTATTATCAAACCAAAAAAAAATGTTAATCTGTTAACAAAATCTTAATGAGTAGTCAAATTATGAACAATGCATGAAGTCATTTATTTATAGAATTTGAATTTGTATTACTTGTCAACTGTATTTGTTTCATTTGACCATTGTAGATAGTGTCTATTTTCCTCTAGTTAAAATGTTGATCACATTTGCAGTTCACACAAGTGGAGAGAGTGAAAGATATATCTATCATTTAGATAACAAGATTAAATAAACTAGTGTCCAGTAGGAGAGTTATTACTATGGGACTTTCTACTTCAGTAGAGAAGTCTGAATGAAAAGTGTCTCATTAAAGTAAGAGTAAGTTTAAAAAAATAGGAATCATCAGTAGTAATTTAAGGATATCAATTAATTTTAGAAAGACAAATTTCACAAAAAATAGGAAAAACTGATACCTGATAAATTTGTGTTTGATGCAAAATATTTTAGCTTGTTGAACATTGGAAATTCATGTACTTATAAGCATTACCATGCTTTAGTCTGGGAAGCAGCTGAGTCACTACAGAGTAATTTGATTGTTTTATGTCTTGCTTGTAAGCTTTGTTATCTATACTTGAAGGCTCATTTTGTTTCACTATTGAACCAAAACACACAAGAGTCTACCCAGGACCTGGGTTTTTACTCTAACTGATGAGAACAAGAATTATTTCAACTTTGTGTGATCTTGTTTCATTTATTTCTCAAGGTCTCAAGAAGTTTTCTAACCTAAATGGCTTTCTTTCCTTAATCATTTAGTCTTGAGATAATTGTAGATTGACCTGAAGTTGGAAGAAATAATACGGGGGAGTCCATGGCCCTTTCATCAGTTTCCTCTAATGGCCTCATTAGTAGTATTTTGCAAATCTACGGTACAGTGTCACTGAAGGATACTGGCAGTGATGCAGTCAAGATGCAGAGCGTGTTCATCACCACAGGGACCCTCAGGGTGCACACTCACCTTCATCCTGCCCTATATTTCACTGCCCTATATGTGTCTCAAAAAATGATTGATCTATTTTTCATTTATACTATCTTTACTTTCAGTAGTGTTTTAAAAATTGAGTCACATATTACGTAGCATTTTTTACATGTTAAATCTTTTTTTTAACTATTCCTAATTCTCTGAAAATACATTGAGGTTGTTGCATATACCACAGTTCATTTGTACATCATATATGTATATACACACACACACACACACACACACACACATATATATATATATGTGCCATATCATGTATATGGCATCTATTTTTATGTAGTGTCCCATAACATGGATGTATCACAGGTTGCTTGGTTGTTTCTCTATTTGTTCATTAAGGAAAAAGACCTAAAGAACATCTGGATGGACTCTTCCTGGTTCTGACCATGACAAATAAAGCTGCTACGACAAACTGTTGATTCTTATGGGCATACTTTTCATCTTTTTAAGACAAATGCAATAGTTACAAGCTTATTTCTTAAAAAACCGTCAAATGGTACTTCAGAATTTTTGTCATTTTGCATTCTCACCAGTAATATGTAAGTGATCCAGTAGAAATGGGCTCAGTAAAATATCATTTTTCTCAGCATTTGATATAACAAGATTTTTAAATTTCGCCTACTCTGCTAGGTGTTCAGTAGCACTTCATTATTATTATAATTTACAGTTCCCTTGAGACTGATAATCTTAAATATCTTTTCATATCCTTTCTTTATATCTGGGTATCTACTTTCACATTTTAGTTTTATTTTGCTTGTTTGATTGATTGTTTTATTTATTAATTGGTACATAATGATCATATTTACCATAAGAAATTTGTACTGTGTATGATATATCTTGCTATATTTTATTCCCACACCCCTTCCCTTCCTTCAGCCTTGCTTTCCCTTCTTTCTTTGTTTCTGTTTTATCCTTCTGTTATCTTTTTTTTCTTTTGTCTTCTTTTCTTTCCCCTTTCCCCCACTCTAGTTCCTCTTTCCTTTTGAACATTTTTTTCTATTTCACAATATCTATTGTATATTTAGGTCCTTGTTTATATTTTCAATTTCTCACCCCATGGAGACAATGCAATACTTACCCACGTGTGCTCAATTTTTCACTTAAGATTATGTCTCAAGGTGCATCCATTTACCTGGAAGTGTCTCAGATTTATCCTTCCTTACAAATGAGTAGCACTCCATTGTATTAAAACACACACATACACTTTTTTTTTGTATCCAATTTTGGTTGATGGGCATTTGGGTTGTTTCTAAAATTTATCTATTACAAATTTTGCTGATATAAACATGAGTGTGCATATATCACTGTTTCACGATGTTTTCATTTCTTTCGGGAAGATACAAAGAAGGGGAATAGCTGGGTCAAATGGAAACTCAAGTCCTAATTTTTTGAGGAATCTTCACACTGATTAGTGCAGTGGTTTCACCAATCAACACTCCAAGAAACAGTGAAGGTTTCCTTTTTCCTCACAGCCCCACCACCATTTTTCATTGTTGAAATTCTTTATGATAGCCACTCTTGCTGGAGTGAAATAGAAGCTCAGTATTGTTTTAATTTGCATTTCTTGAAGGACCAGTGATGTTGAACGTTTTGTCATATTGACTCTGCCATCCTTCTATACTCAGGTATTTCACAGAAAACCCTGTGCGAGGAAATGAGACTGTCAGAATGGTCCCAAAGATTACATATTACTTCAGCTGGCCTTTTTTGCATTGCTTTGAGCCAACTAAAGAGAGAAAGATATACCATAGTATATATATTGCCTGTACATATCAGTATATGGAAATAAGACTTGATTTAATTAATGTTGCAGCAATTGTTCTGCATTCAAGGAGAGGTGTCCATGTAGTCTTCTACACTTCTACACACTATATTTAGTGTTTCTCTTTTAACATTTATATCTTTGATCCATTTTGATTCTAGTTTAGTGCATGGTGAGACATGGGTCTAGTTTTAGTTCTTGTCATGTGGAAAGCCAGTTTTTCCAGCACCATTTATTAAAGAGGTTATCTTTCTTCCATTCAATGGGTTTAACTCCTTTGTTTAATGGTAAGATGGCTGAGTGTTTCGTGAGTTGTTTCTGTATCTTTTAACCTGTTCCATTTATTCTCAGTTCATCTTTTTGCCACTTTTTCTGTTTATTTTATTCATTTTTTTTAATCAAAGTAAGCTGTGTAGTATAATTTCAAGTCGGGGAGTGTGATGTTCCCTCCCTTTCCCTTGTTGCTCAGAATTGTTTTTGCTATTCCATATCTCTTCTGGTGCCAAAAGAATTTTAGGAATGTTTTCCCTGGTTCTGTGAGATTTGTTACTCATATTTTGAATGAGATTGCACTACATCTGCATAATGATTTTGGGAGTATAGCCATTTTGGCTGTGTTTGTTCTTCCTATCCAGGAGCAATGGATATTTTGCCATTTTCTGATATCTTTCTTCAGTGTACTGCAATTTTCAATGTGTAGATCTTGTATTTTTTTGTTAGACTGATTTCTAAATATTTCATGCTATTGTGAAAGTTGTGGTTTCCCTAATTTCTCTCTCAGTGATTTTATTGTCTGTGTACAGGAATGCTGTTGTTTATTGTTCTTTGAGTGTTGATTTTATGCCCAGATACGTGACTAAATATGGTTATTAATTCTAGAAGTCTTTTGGTGTAGTTTTGGGAGTCGTCTATGTAAAGTATCGTGTCATCCAAATATAATGATATTTTAACTTCCTTTACTAGCTTTATTCATTTTATTTCTTTGTCTTGTCTCATTGCTCTGGCTAATATTACTAGAACTATGTTGAATAGGGGTTGTGATAGTGGACATTCTTGTCTTGTTCGTGTGTGCATGTGTGTGTGTGCTTGTGTGTGTGAGTGAAATGGCTCTTCAAGTCTTTTCCCATGTATTTATTTAAACTTTGAATCCCTTGAGATTTCTTTTTTTTAAATTCTAGAGACTATTCATTCGCTAAATATGTGTGTTCCAAGTATGTGTTAATATTTTCCACCTTTCTGGGGCTTCATTTTAATTGTATAAATAGAGTTTTTCACACGGTATAAGTTTTTAATTACTCAATATCCATTTTATGAAACTCATTTTATTAATTGAACTTTTTTCTTTCAAATGTAATACCATTTTTCCTGGCCCTAGGTCTTTTTTCTTTTTTAAAAGCATAATATATTTATTGAGAGAAAGAAAGGTGCTGTCCGAGAGAGAGACAGAAAGGGGTCCAGAGTGAGTTACAAAAACTCTGTCTTTTTTAGGGATTTTTATAGCACAAAACCACGAGGTGAGGCAGGTCTAAGGTGGGGAAGACATGAGAAATCACAAGGTGGGCATGAGGTTAAACAAAACTATGTCCAACCAATAGGATTAATTGCTCGGGTAAAATTGATTAAATCAGGGATAAATGGAGAAGCGAATCATATAGAAAGTGTTCATGCATACTGAGCAGTGACTCTTCTTGTAGGGGGTTGGAATGGTGACTCCTGGCTTTCTCAGGGTGGTAGAGACCTACTTAGAATATGAGTCCTTAGGATGTGGATGTATTTGTTTGATCTTTTATCTTGAAGTCTGGCCCACAACTAAAGGTGTCTGTCTTCTCCAAGATTACAAGTTATCCAATCTTCTGCACTGGTTCCTTCTGCACTGGCTCTTTAGCCCTGTCTGACTGCCTATATTATTTCTAATTAATTCAGTTGCTTATAACATTTCCCCCTCTGAAGAAGTACACCTAACTCTGGCCCTATGTCTTAAAATTTGTTTTCTGTTGGTTTCATAGTTTTATTTTGTCATTTTAAATTCATAATTCATTTTAGTTCATTTTTGTATACGTTGTGAGTTTTGGTCAATGGCCATTTTTTCTAGTGACTTTCCAGTTGTTATGTACCATTGTTGAAAAAGCAGACCCTTCTAATTTGAATGGCTTTTGTCATGGAGTGTAAAGTTGGGATGATATTTAAAAATGTGTAATTTTCAAGAATTATTTATTTATGGGAAAAGATTAAGGTTCACCTTGATACATGTGCAAACTTAAAATACAGGTTGGAGAGAACAAGATAAATATATGAAACAATTGAATGCAAGGACAAAAAAATAGAAATAAAGGAAAAATAATAAAAGAAAAGCAAACAAATACTCCACAAAATTATACTCTCAGGGAATATAGAAAGGACTCTCTATCCATGATCTAAGAATAAGATGATATATAGATTAAGAATAAATTTTAAGAATAATTACCATGTAAATTTTGCAACACCATTAATAAGATAGAAAATTTAAGTAAAGGAAATTCTGATAAACTGAAAACAAAGTAACAGTAAGAAATGAGAGAAGAGTTAAGAAACAGAAAAATGTCATTGGAGTTGTACGATCATGGCCAATAGAAACTGCAAGAAAATAATACAAACAAAGAAAATATTGAGAAAATATAAAATTCACTAGTAAGTACTATTTTCATTGCTAACAGATATAAATTACCAGATTAAATGTAAAAAGGTCCCTGAGGTATAGTGAGAAAAGATAAACCTTAATGAAAAGACTCAAGAGTTCTGGAAGATCAGTGATAGAGGAGTGGTGGCTATTACACACGTGAAGAAACACTTGAAATTTTCAGTGGCTATCTGATTTCAATAGTAGAGGCTGTTGTCCCAAAATAATGCACTAACCAGGTATAATCTGTAGTATTTTTCTCAGTTGTGACTACTGCAGTTCAATAGTGAAACTGGTAAATCAGAGGGATCAAAAGATAAGAGGGAAATAGCTCTTTATGAGTGTTCAATTCCACTTTCTGTCATTTATTTTTTCTGCAGTGGTTATTGCTGCTTAATAACATAAAAGTTTACTCTCATGATTCTTCAGTTTGACTGGACAGATCTGCTGCTCTCATGAAGGCTCCTTTTGGCAGGTACATTCAGCTGTGGTTGCTGGAGCCGAGGATCTGTCACGACCATATAGCTGAGGCTTAGTTGAATTGTTGGACAAAGGTGGAATCTCTCTTTTCATGCGGTTTGTCTCTACAATTCAGCAGTGTTATATAATATTTTGGGTTTTTTTTTAAAACGCAACTTTAGTTCTATAAAGTGGATTATAGAAAATACAAGGAGTTTGAAGCCTAAATCTAGCAACTCAAACTGTACTACTTTGGCCACAGGGTTTTGGTCAAGAAAATGAAAAGATCAGTTTGATTAAAAGCAATTAAGAAGTGGACTTCTCTACTTGATGGGTGAAGCTGGCAATACCACAGTATAAAGCAGTGTGTGTATAAGAAGATTTGATTTCTTGGAGGCCCGTATGATAACAATTCAGCTTACATATTGAAAGATAATATGAGTTTCACTACAGTCACTGAAATAAATAATTGGTGGACACATTGGTGAAGAAAAAAAATTTCTGTGGTAAATAACTTACACTCACAGTCATTGATAAGAAATACAAGTGGACTATGTTTACATAGCTATATTCTAATGCACTGATAATGCTGAAAGATTTAGTTCAAATATAATGAAGCAGCAAGAGAAGCAAAATAAACCTGCATTAAAATATTTAAAATCTTAGCATTTGCTGTAATTAATTCTCATGATTATTTAAGGAGCTTTCCACAGAGTAAATTGTGAGTTGAACTACCAAACTCATTAAAAAGAATTGTATTCAGAAATTCTCTTTATTTCTTGATGTATATATAAGTTGGAAAAGATGCTAGAACAAAAGCACAGTGCAGGTTTCATAAAGCACACTTGTTCTTCCCTACTTTATGTGCCCAAGAAGACAAAGGTGAATGAAGTGAAAGATGTGAAGTGTGTGGATGGTTGAAGCTATCTGAATACAGAACAACTCTGTCATAACTGTTCATATTTTTAAAACTTACTAGAAAGTTTTATATTTGTTTTCCCACAAAATACTACATATAATTTACAGAGTGTTCCTCCAAAGTCTTACGTGTTCCGAGGGGCTTTTGGAATGTAATCAGATCATCATGGTGCTACTAATAAGTGGACTAATCTAACGAGGTTGTCCCTGACTGTGCTGTTAGGAGGCGGCACCTGGTAGAAGAGGGGTGCTCTAGGTGAATGATCCAGAAGAGCACTTGTATTCTTGTCCCTAGCTCCTCCCCTTCCCTCTGCTTCCTTGCTGCCATGAATTGAGGCGCTCTCCACCGTCAAGATGTTCTGCCATGCAGCTTCTGCCTTGGAGTCAGCTGACTATGGACTGAATTTCTTGAAACCATGAAAACATAAACTCCTCCTCTAAGATGCACGTATTGGGTATTTCGTTCCAGCAGTGCAAAGGTGACTAACAGTTACATTTATCAATGTAAGAAAACATTTGTGAATAGAAAAATCTATGAAGTATACATACCAAGAGAGAAAAGGGAACATCACGATGTCTCCCTCGTGTGAAAATCTGAGAATAAATAAGGTCCAAAATGTGCAATAGATATTGTGAAAGTGAAAGGGGAAGAAACTGTTCAAAAGGAAAGAACAACTGAGCTGGGGGAAAGGAGAAAAGAAAGAAGAGAAAAAAATACATGTGATAGATAGTTGCACTACTAATCTATTAGGTCATCAAAAAGAACGGTTTGTACTTTCATTGTTTGATCATTGCCATGCCTATGTCTTATAATCTGAACAACTACTTTGAAGATAGCAATGCACAATGTATTAACCATTGGTAATCTCCTGTTATTTTGTTTTGAAATTCTGTATCATTATTTTCATTCTTTTTTCCATTTAAAATTAAAAAAAAAAAAAAAAAAGAGCCGGGCATGGTGGCGCACGCCTTTAATCCCAGCACTCGGGAGGCTGAGGTAGGAGGAGCATTGTGAGGTCAGTTTGGGCTGCAACGTGAGTGCAAGGCCGGCCTGAGCTACAAAGTGCGACCCTGCCTCAAAAAAAAAAAAAAAAAAAAAAAAAGTAGGACCGGGAGTTTGGCTCAGTGGCTGAAGTGCCTGTCTGGCAGGTGCGAGGTTGTGAGTTCCATCCCTGTTGCCACAAAAAAAATAAAATTAATTAAATAAATAAATAAAACATGAGAGAAAACAGAAAGATGCTAGGCATCATTTATTTAAGTCTGTTGAAAGCTGGGCATACACTAACCTGGAATTATTATAGTTACTGTTTTAACTTACAAGAATTTTAAGAGTTTATGCTCTGAGCTTATGATATATATAGAAGTTGTTTTTTTTTTTCTTTTTTTCTTTTTAATCTTTCTGAGACAGAGATTTTTAATGCAGTTCAGGATGGCCTTGAACTGACTCTGTAGCCCAGGCTAGCTCCATCTCATAGCAATCCTCTTATCTCAGCCTCCTTAGTGCTGGGATTACAGGTGTGTGCCCAGCCTTATATAGAAGTTTTACTCTACTGTTTTTCCAAATTAAAAGTACAAGTAAAAGTCATGTTGCTAGTCTAACTGCTAGAAGTTACAATTAATAGAAGTTGACATTTTAAGACAAGTAAAATGACCATACCTGGCAATTCACCTTAGAATTTCCCAGAGTTATAAATGTATTCGTTCATTTTTAAATACACTAACGACTTACTACTCATTTATTAAGAGAAAATTATTCTTTTTTTCATTTTATGGAATATCAGAATCAATTATCTATGAATATAGTCTTCCATAACTCAAGGGAAAAATAACACATACACCTAATGAATCTGTCAAATGATAACAAGTAGTATGTACTAAAAGAGAGGTACAGAACTTTCTGGGTTGAAATGACAGATTCTTTTGAATTTGAATAATCAAGGAATGTTTTTAGAGGTAGCAATTATATGCTTAGCTTTGAAGCAGAAGTACATTTATTATCTAGACATTTGAAGATGTGGGTATTATCAACTGAAGATATTATATGATCTAAGGCACAAACCTTTTAAAAGAACTCTATGGGTGATGTGGTGGTTAATTTTATGTGTTCGCCCAGACACCTGTATTGAAATTATTCCTGGGTATGTTGGGGAGGGTAATTAGAAAAAAATACCCTTTACACTGATGAACTGAGAAAAGCACGTGGCCTTATCCAGCATGGATAGAGATCATTTGATAGCTGATAGGACATCTGCCTGGATAGGACAAAAATTCACTCTGTTTTTTTTTTTTTTTCTTTTTTTTCTTTCCTCGAATCTCCAGGTTCTCAGGCCCTCCACCTCTAACTAGAATCCACATTTTCAACCCTTTGTATATAACACCAGCTTTCCTAGTTCTCCAGTTTGCAGTTGGCAGATTGTGAGACTTTTCAGCCTCTGTGACTGGGCAAACTGAATAAATTTAATATTTATTGTATGTCATCCCTATATCTATATTGCTATCTTTCCATCTGTCCTATAGGTTCTGCTTCTCTGAAGAACCTCAACTAATACATATGAAAGTATGTATGAGAAGATAAGTAGCCATTGCAATTGTTTATTTCAAAAAGCAAAGTAAGTAAATATGAACGTTAATTTGTTTTACAAAACTTCAGTCCAGTTGCTAGGATACAGGTTGAAATTAGAACGGAGAGAACACAAATCAGAAAATGCTAAGGGAAGAGTTTTGGGAAACATTGGTATTTCAAATTTGAGAAAAGTGTTAAGAACATTTTGAAGATTAAAAAAAAGAGGTAGAAGAATCAAAATGGTATATTGCTATAACATTAGAGAGGTGATATCTTAAGTAACTAAGGGATAAATGTGATGGAGTTATGTAGAAATGTCAAAGGATGAAGTTATTTAATTTGGCTGCTAACAAGTTCTTGATGACTTTTAAAAGAGTAATTTAAATATTGAAAAAAGAAACATATTGCAAGGATTAAACAGAGTAAACAAAAATAAAATAAATTCAAATAAAGCAGTTTTTACCACTTAACTCTGTGAAGGGAATCAAAATCAAATGATTCTTGAAAAATTCAGCTACCACTTATATAAATGTGGTCCACAAAATTTTCTTTACAAGCTAACTTCTGCAAGATCTTACTTCTGATACATAGCTCTGATAATATGATCTGACAATAACATTAATATATTCCAGAGACAATTTATCTTCCAACTAAACCTGATCCCTTCTGTATATCATACTTCTGATCATAGTCCACCTTACAATTATTCACATTGATTTAAAGTGTCAGTATTTTCTTTGAGTACTTCCATACTTTCCATTTTATGGTCTAGCTCTGTACTAGGGAAACATTAAGAGTTTTTCTCATGCTTACTTTATCTTAATGGAATTTCCAATTTCTATTTAACTTCTTACAAATTATGTTTTCCTTTACATTTCTTATTACTGTACCCATAATATTCTCTTCAATATGAAAATTAGGAAGAAGCACACCATTTTTAAGAATGCAATCTAAATTTGCCACTGTCTACCACTAGAAAATGAAATTCTTGCACAGATTCTAACACAGTGGTTTGCTCCACTTACTGCCTCATGAATCTGAAACACATGTAGTTAAAACACCTATGAGACTGTGTGCAATATAATTTCTACTCAGGAAAACAAATTGTTGAAATGAGGATTTTATTTTACACCATTTTATTTGATGAAAATGTCAGATTAGCCGACTATTCTTCCCATTGATTGTGTTTAAGTACCATATATAGTATTTAGGCAAGTTACTAGGTAAAGTTGATTCATGGTATTTTTTTATTCCATAGTTTGTGCCTAATGAAGAAAATTACTTGTGATTTATTAGGTTAGATGTAATATTTTCCTATTTGACAAGAAAAATTGGATTTGCAAACATTTTTGAGCCTTAAGACAAAATAATACAAAATTTCAATTATTGAATATGCCTTTTTAAAATTCAACTATTATATGTCTGAAATCCCTATCTAAGTTACTATAAGTGAAAGAATCAAAAATTAGGTAATTTCTGGACATAAAGCTACTAAGGAATAATCTCTCAAAACTATTTTCCCTGTGTCATAAGTTTTAGGTGACCTTATCACTGAAAATTATTAATTTTTAGATTTTCTGCAGAAACACCTAATTTCAGAAATTGTGATCACTTATCTTTTAATAATCAATCTATTCTATAGTTTACATTTTTATTCAATCTACTAATTTCTTAAAACCACAATATTAAAAAAAAAGTTCCATGTTGTTATGAACAAAGGCTTTTGTTCTGATATCATAAGGTAGTTACTAATATTTTTTATTTTTCATAGTTTTTCATGAGCATAAATAGTGGTCAATATTAAGTAGCATTTTATTATTTGTACTTATTTCTTCATTTAATATTAATGAATTTATTAATAAATTAACTTTCACTGACCATTTATTATGTTCTGGTCACTTTTGTTTGCAGACAATAAGAAGATGAAATCTTAGAAATTATACAGATAAAGACATCATTTCTGGTAGTTTCCCTTTTGAACTAAGAATTCAAATACTAGAAATATAGACAGATAGCTATAGATAGAGATAGATACAGACTATTTTCCTAATTATCTGTGTGCAACAATGTGCTCAAACAACATGTTTCTAAATTGTTAATATCAAGAGGTTTTAATTAGCCTTTGGCTTTGTTTTACTTTTGTTTATGTAAGTATGTAAACATGAGTTTCCTTTTTAAATAACCAACTAACTAGTTATGGAAAATCTGCTATCATGTTTGAGACCCCATATAATGTTACAAATGTATTACCAGGCTAAGACATTGCCCTTAAGTTAAGACTTTTACAATGTAGTTGGAGAAACAAGATCCATTCTTAAACAGGAAGAGTCAGGCTTTGTCAGGCTGACCAGGATCCAGTCCAGATGGGCTCTGTCAGTATTCAGAGGCCCTGTACAATCTGTCTCACCTTCACTTCTGGGGTTTTCCTCTCATCAGTGTTTCATTTTGATTGCTACACATCTGGCCTCATGGATGTATCTTAATAACTTGCAAACTCCCATCTTTTTTCTTTAACCTATTTATCACTGTATTTCATGTTCCTCCCAATATTCTGCATGGCTTCTTCCATTCTTTCAAATTGCTGTGCCTGGTGCAGAGCCAATACCTTTTATAAATAAACGATATGTACTGGTTAATGCTGTAGTCCTTTCTGATTAGGGGACTACAGAGTAAAATTAATTAAATTTTTGGAATATTATCCATATATATTATCAAGTATCTCTAAAGTGTAGTCTTTTGAAAGAAGCTATTTTATTTTATGAATTGCTCATATCTAAAACTTAGAAAGATATTTGGCATGATGTAGATGCTCAGTTAGTATTTTGAAGATGTAAGTACTTGCTTGATATCATGTCTGTTTTGGAACTTGAAAACAACATTTTGGTACTCCAAAGTGCTAATAACAAGTATTATTGTTACTGTGGCTATTAAAATAAATTTTCTGAATTACAAAACAGTGTCACTTTACCTACACTCATTTTGAAAGCTGACAAAGTTTAGCAAAAAATAACCGTGTGAGTCAAATTGGTATAAACACATTAAAATAATTGTCTTTTTATTTTATTATTTTATTATTTTATTTTTTTGTGGCACCAGGGATTGAACTCACAACCTCATGCCTGTCAGGCGCTTAAGTCACTGAGCCAAACTGCTGGCAAAATAACTGTCTTTTTGCGTGAAAATTTTAAAGTTAATGTGAAGGCAATTGAGGCTCATTCTTGTTTCTTAAACTCCATTTTAGTTTGTAATTACCCTTTAGATGAACTCTGTCCCTAATTCCTGAGAATCTCAATCCCTACTAGGCATAAAACCATAAAAAGAGAGACAAATGGTTTTAGCACACAGTGGTGAAGAAAATGCTTGCTTGCATCCATGTTGATTAATGACCCAGATGTTCAGAAAGGTCCTGTAACCCTCCTGTAAGACTCTAAGTATGGTGATAGGGTTGCCATGGTAATTGAGGAACTTGCAAATTCCAAGAAAGGTGATAAGGTTACCATGGTTACTGGAAAAGTATAAAAACTTCTGGGGAAGAAAGACCACTGGGAGTGTGTGTCTTGACAAAGTGCTGAGCATATCACCTGGCTAACTGAATAACAGTTGCTTGTTTCTTGATTCTTGGCCTTCTGTGGGTAATTTCTTGCTAATTTTGTGGCAACATTAAGACCTAGGAGTCTTGATAAGAGCTGTACGTGGTGATTTGCAAGATGCAGCAATCATTTTCAGGCTGTTCCAGAACACATGTGCTGAGTGTGATCTGTGTATGCTTGAAAGTCACTGCAAGTCTTTTTTCTACATCTCTGCATTTATATTTAAAATTTCTAAGGAATGTTGTGATGTCAGTCTTATTTTATAGTCAATGAATAGGAAATTCACAAAGTATAAGAATCTTGCCAATAAAAGGGAATAATGCACTATATCATAAAACAGACAGCTATGTAAGTATTTTAGCTTGTGAAACAATAAAGGTAAAACTTTTAACTTTTAACAAACACCATGATATCTAATTATAGGCAAATTTCATTATAACTGTAATTAACATTTATCACAAATCACATTCATATTTATAGTTTTACAGCTTCTGATATTGAAATATGGAACAGGACAACTTCTCTCTAATTCATTCAAATGCAGACTGCTTTGATCTTGGAAGAAAAGTCATGTCTTCATTATCTAACCTCCATCAAGGTTATGGAGCCATTTTATTTTTATGAGCTACTTCTGAACTTAGTTTTTTTTGTTTGTTTGAATGGGATGACAGATGTCAGAGTTTTGGAGCAGACTAATATTGAACATTATAGCATAGTATATTTTTGTTACTGTTTTTTTTTAATAGGAATTCAAAGAAGTCCATTCCAGAGGTTGGTTTATTTTGCTTTGCTTTACCAAAAACCAACCAACAAACAAACAAACAAAAAAAGATAAAATCATAAGCCAGTAAAGTCATCTGTATAAAAGAAAATATTATTGCTATGAACCTGACAGAGAAATCCTGTGTTGTGCAGGATTTCAATTTGAGTGAATTTCTTTATTACCTAATCTAGAAAGCCCAGTGAAAGGCTGATATGTAAGGTTTATCAATGATATTTGTGGGAAAAAGATATGCTAAATGATATGTATTATCTTCTAAAGTATGAAATATTTAAGATAAACAATTTTGTGATGTATCTTATAATGTAGGTGAAATACATGGATACTTGTATGATAGTCCTGTTTTGCAAACAGTTCATTATGACATTTTAATTAGAAATTGCTGTAAAAGTATCATCTGAAATATGTATATATGTATTATAAACTCTATATGTATATTGTGATCCACAGATGAAGAGTTTTCTATTATTAGTTATAATTCTTATCATTATGAAGATCTTTTTTGTGTTTAATGGAAAATAGCTCCAAAATTGATTTTCATTGTGATCATTTTAATATATAATTAAATCATCATATACAGATTTATATGTTCTGCTTCATTATTTTTCAAAAACATTCAACAATATAGCTTTAACCAGAGGAACCTCAATCAATTAATTTTTGAAATTAGTAATTTCTACAGTTGTAGAAAACAAAATCACTATTAAACTATGCAGCCCTTTAAAAATTATTTTTGGAGATTGAAATTTTATACATATTATAAATAAATCACAACTTCTATTTCTAAAATAATGTCTCTTGTTTATTTAGCCCATCATTCACTTTTTATAGCAGCTTTACTCTTTTTAGGATTTCCATATTTTGTTTTGTTTTTCCAGGATCACTTTTCTTCTTCTTAAAGGAAAGAAGAAATTAATCTGTTGAAAACAAATTATCTACTTTACTTTTTTTGAAAATTTTTTTTATTCGAAGGATAGTTTAACTAGGACCAGAATTTAAAGTGGGCAATGTTTTACTTTCAGTGTTTTAAAGATACTATTTTTTAGCTGTTAGTTTTGGTGCATTTCTTTGAAGAAAGCATATTGTTTTCCTGTCTGTTACTACTTTTAAATGTTTTTCTCTGAGGTATAGTTTTCCTATGTACTCAGGTTTTACAGAATTTTCTTGACTTGTGGTTTGATGCCTTTTTTAAGTTTTGGAAAATTCTCAACTATCATTTATTTAACTAATTCTTTTCTTCTATTTTTTCTTCTCTCTAATCTGTCACTCTCATTATGGTATATTAAACATTTCAGTGTGTCTTGTATGTTTCTATTTAAAGGAAAAGTATGCTATTATTTGCCAGATTCACCGGAGCAAATTAATCTAATTGAAGATAGTTTTGGTTTACTATTGATTCTAGAGTTTCTTCCTCCCTCTCTTCATCCTTTTCTCTCTTCATCTTTCTCTCTTTTCTTCATTCACTTCCCCTTCCTCCTCCTCCTTCTTCCTCCCTCTCTCTTTCTGTTTTTCTATCTCTGTCAACCTCCCTATCTTCAACTTTTCCTTTCTCTCTTTTTCTTTCTTTTTTTCAGTCTCTATTTCCTCCGCTCTCTTCCTCTCAGTTTTCATTTCTGTTTTAAATTTTCAGTCACTCCTCTGTTGTAACTTCATTGTGAGTGTACATTCTGAAATTTCTGTTGCATCTTTATTATGAAATGATTTCTGCAGCCTCAATTTTTGTGTGATAATACTGTGATTGATATGGAAATATTCCTCTGCTTTTCAGACATTTTCTTCTTGTCCTCTTGTCACTTCCCCTGGCAAATATATCAAGGGAAAATTCGGTATGAAATATCTGTTTTACTTCCCTGAGGAACTGATAGATATACTGACCCTCTCAATTTATATGTGGCTCTAAGTTTTTCAGACATTGTTTCAATCTTTGCTGAATTTTTTTTCACCTGTTAGCAGAGATTGTTTGCAGTGATTTTTAGCTTTGCCTTCATGAGCAAAGAGCTACAGTGCAAGCTGAATTTCCCTCAGTGCACAACCTTAGGTCATAAAATCTGGCCTTTTAATGACTATTACATTAATAGTCTTCAAAGTCAGGGCTTATGGTACTGATTTAAACTGTGTGCAATAGTGAACCATGAAACAAGAAAGAAGCAATACAGTTATAGCAGGTTTCTGTGCAGAATCCAAACAAAGCATAAGTGTGAAATACATGCAGCATGGAAAAAGGTGAATCATGTTTACAACACATAGGGTGCTACACAAGACTTGAGAAAGGGTGGCCAGAAACATGTTGAGAATTGGACACTCTTCTGAAATGCCAGCATTCAGTTAACATCTAGAAGTTGATTATATAGGAATTCTAGCAACCTAGTGTCTTGTTGAGCATTCTTTCCTATATCAAGTACAATGCACTCCACAGATTTTCTTTTCTTTCTAATTTTAAGTTTTTCTTGTTCATTTGTTTTCTTACCCTGTAAATTATCCTTCCTAATCTGTGCTTCAGGTATCTGACTCAAGTGAATTAGATTAGTGCAAAGAAAGGAAGAAGAAGAAGAAGAAAAAGGAAAAATAGCATAATAGGAAAATAATTTATAATATTTCCATTTCATTTTGTCTGTAGCATATTTTATATATGAATTTTCACTTGAAAATCTGACAGTAGACTATAAAAATATTAAATCGAAGTTTGTAAGTACATATGTAATGACATAAATAAGTGGTCTTTCTATTAAACACTACTATTACCCAAGAAAGAACTTTTATGCTATTAAGTAAACAAACTTTTTCGTATGTGTGTGGTACTGAAGTTGAACCTGTGACCTTTGTACTGAGTTACCTGTCAGGTCCTTTGATTATTATTTTTATCAATTTATTTTGAGACATGTTCTCACCAAGTCACTACGTTGCCTATGATGGATTGAACTTGCAATTCTCCTGCCTCAGCCTTCCAGAATGCTGGATTAAAGACATGCACTATTACTCTGTTAAGAACTTTTAACTCTTCTCCAATTAGTTGTAAACTTTTAGCTATAACAGCTTAAACCATATAATACTGGCTTCCATTTAAGCAATAACATTTTAACTATGTGAATAATTCATTTGGTGTTCTAAAAATTAATAATGCAGAAAAACTACATTTTTTTGGTTTTAGATTCCTTAATTCTTCATAAAATAGCACAAATCCAAAAATTATGTTTTTCAATGTTAAGTTGCACAGATTAGTGCTGGGATTGCATCCGTAGTAGACCTGAGAACTGCAAGATTATATGGAATAATATGCCA
Organism: Dasyprocta punctata; assembly: GCA_004363535.1. NCBI lineage: Eukaryota > Metazoa > Chordata > Mammalia > Rodentia > Dasyproctidae > Dasyprocta > Dasyprocta punctata. The sequence continues at coordinate 5,275 of RJWM01024278.1, read as the reverse complement.
TGCCTCCTTGGAAGGCACAAAGCAGCAGGTACTCGAAAGGAAAGTATAAGCTGTCTAGATTTTGCATTTATTTACATTAAAGTGAGCTCTGGAGATATATCTTTCCAACATTATGGTGCTTATTGCCACATTATTTGATTGCTACTTATTTTTTAAGGTTGTATAATTTTTGTCATTTAACATATTTCAGGTAATACAAGTTTTAAGAGTCACACTTCAGAACACGCATCATGGCAATTACAGGAAGGTGCTAATGTCTCACGATCATCCTTTAGAATATAACTACACTTGATTTCCTGTGGATTTGCTTTTGTATTTTCTGGGCTGCATGAGGCATTATTAATGGATAGACTTAAAAAATGACTACCGTATTAAAGTATCAGTGGTTTTTTTATTTTAAAAAGCAAAACAGACAAAAGGGTGGAAATAGTACAGAATTTTTAAAAAAAACAGTAAAAAATCAGCACTAGTTCACATATTGTGTATTGTTATCTTAGAAGTAGTTCAAGTTACAATATCTAGGCATAAAAAACGATCAGACAATGACAACACAAGCTATTCTTTTTGATGAATTAACAGAATTAGTATTATAGTTATCTATCTTGCACATTTATACATACATACAGTTATATGCGTATATCTACTTACATATAATCTGTTGTTTTAACATATGTACTTGAATGTTCTAAATAAGAATTTGTAAGTCATTTGAAATTTACTAATATTTTTCCTGATTTTAAAACTAAGAAATTTTTTGAATGAAATATTTTAAGTGAAAAAAGTTATGTATTCATTAAAAAAAGTGTATATATTCAACCCAAAAAAGAAAGAACTTCTTACAATAACATTAATGAGCCTGGAGGACAATACTGTATGATCTCACTTATGGAATCTAACAAAATTGATTTCATGGAAGCAGAGAGTAAAAAAGAGTTTATTAGCGACTGAAAGGTGGTGTAGTCTCACAGGTGTAAGATGAACAAGTTGTGGGATGCAACAGAATGAGTAGTGTTAGATGTATTGATCAGTTTGACTGTGATAAACACTATGCAAAATAAGGATGCTTCAGTTCTTCACATTGTATACTTTGAATACATAAAATCTTTATGAATTAAACATTTAAAAAATAAACACACTTCTCTGAAAAGTTATTGCCCCCCAAAAACCAGTGTTACTATGCAAACATCTTTATTTTAATTTTTGCTAATCTATTCATGTAAATAATTTTCATTGTATACTAACAGTATTTCCCTTTTTAATATAGCTATACTGTAATTTAAATTTTTAGTGTGTTGTTTTACTTAACATTTTGCTATTTGTACTTCTCTATGCCTTTAAACCTTCATTTGTAAATGTTATTTTAGTAACAATACATGTTTTACTATATTATTTAGCATAAATTAATCATTTTATCAGGACTTTTTTTGTATTTATTATATTGTAGAGTTAGATAATGGCAACCATTCTGCATTGGCCTTTTAAATATGTCTTGTTTTTACTTTATGATAAACTCTACATTGAATTAGTAAGAAAATCTCATGGATATTTTTAAAACTAAATGTGCATAACTAAGTGGGTTTTCTGAAGCTTGTACAATTTAATCTACTGCATGAAATACATGAAGATATACGCATCCTTGCTCTACTTGATTTAGCAGCTTGTAACCTTTTTATTCAGAAATGCATACTTTAGTAATACAAGCATCTTTCAATTTCATTTAGAAGAGGCACTATTTTTGATTCCTCGTAAGGGAGGATATGTCATATCCAAGAATGCATGGATCAAAAACTATATGCTATTAAGTTATCTGGTCTGTAACATAAGTAAGGCGTTGAGGGTGTTTGGTACTCTACATCTTAGGTTCAGAATGCCATAAATGTAGTACTGTATATTCTGTATAAATATTCTCTACTGCAGAACAGAATTGACCAGACTTATTCAGTATGGTTGTGTCTCATAGGTTTGAAAATACAAACAGCATTCCTTATTTGGTAATGACCTTCCTGGAATTCTTTCAAGTGACTCAATTTTTCAAGAAAATCTTTGGAACTAAGGAGTTTTTTCACTGGACAGTCAGATGAGTTTCTATCCCACAGATGATGTGCTTTCTAGGCTTGGCTATAACATCCTCAATATCTAGCTTTAAAACATAAAGAAAGAGTGAAAGAATATTTTTAAAAGTACTAAAAATTTATGTTGAATAATTCAAAAAGAATACTTCAAAACTTGTCAAAATTCCAATAAGATAGTTTTTATCATCTCTTCCTTCACTCTGATCTCAGTCTGTTCTTTTAAAAATATTTTTTCACTCCTCCTAGAAATAAGGTGTTGAGGTCCTGTCATAGGACTAAGTAATGATTTTTCTTACAAAATGCATTTTTAAAACACTTCACTTTTTAAGACAGGATTGTGGCAAATTATACTAACAGATTTTTTTTATTTATACAAGTGAACTCTAAATGAATAAGATAATAATAAGTTACTGTCAAGTACTTTTTCTGTTTCTAGATCACTAGTACTATTTTAAAACTTTAAAACTGCTTTGCAAAAAATAAATTAAAAGGGTAACTGTTTTCAAGACCTTTACCTCTTTTACAATGCAGGTCACCTTTGAAAAGACACATCATTCTCTTTATCTAAAAATTGCAGTATTTTAATCATTTCCTTCAGAAAGCTGGCAATAAACAGTGCTAATTTTCTACTTTCAAGCTTATTTCTCCAGCACTATAGCTAAAAAATACTTTATGTTAATAAGTCAACATTGGAATAAAAATCAGAACCATGAACAAAAAATAATTGCCAAAAAAATCACTGCTCTCCTCTTGTATCCCTGTTTCAATCTTATCACACAAAAAACACTCACATAAATTGTTTAAATTCTTGATTACTTTATAATCTATGGATTTCTTGGCAATAGGATTTTACTTTTAGTGTGTATTCAATTATATAAATATGCAAGAGATACAAATGAATCAAACAAAAGGGACAGTAAAAAAATACATCTACAATGAAAGAAAATCATCTTACATTAGTATTTCAAAGATACATTTTATTGTATATGTCAATTATTTTTTTATAAAATCCCCAATTCGTTCATTAAATTTGAGCATGTGCAACTAAAGAAAGATTAGTTGTGAGTTGGGTGTCATATAATATCTGGATACATTCCTACTTCTAAATATAATATTACTTTATAATTTCATATTTTACTTATGAGAATAAACATATCGGGCATTCTATCTAAAATCACAAGGGTGATAACGATTAAAAGTGACTCTCCAAGATTTTACTTGTGCCTAGCAGGAATGTTTCTATGCTGGTTGTATTGTCTAAACATTCAAATCAATCCTGTAATGAAGGCTTAGTTATATTAAATGATCTCTTCCAGTGACTTACATGAAACTTATATAACTTAGGTAAGTTATGGAAGTAAAATTTGAATCTGAGCATTCAGAACTGAACTGCACATTTAGATTAGTTTACTACATTATACAAACAAAAGTTCAGCTTCAAAAATATTAAAATCACTGGAAAACAATGGAAACATTTAGCAAATTGTCAGTTTCTAAATGCTACACTGCATTTAGAATTTAACATTTCTTGTATGATAAGATGCTGTCATGCAAATATTAAAAGCAAAGACAGTATTTGTATAAAAACTAGGGTTTGTGTTATTCAAGTAGGTACCTGGATATGAGAAATATTTAGTTAATAATTTAATAACCTCTTATAACGTAAATTTTTCTCGTCTACACAACAAGTTTCTTTAAAGATGAAATGCAGGATATTTGTGAATTGTTATCATATCAGGCATTTGTTAACTGTATGATGAATATCTACAAGAGGAAGATATATCCGCTTATACTGAAGAAATTTTTGGAAAGTTTCCAGTTTCATGATTAATTGCAGTGATTTAACTTGTAGTAGACCACTTCTCACTGGGTATGCTTAGAAAAACCTATATAATGCACTTGACAAAACAAAAAAGAACTGTTTAAAAATTCTGCACAATTCATGTCCTGTTTGAAGTGACTCAATCAGCTCTTTTTTGAAGTCTAAGAGATGGAATTACAGAATTAAGAAAGTAAAATAAAAAATTGTAAAATGGACAGACATTAGTCACTATTTTCTGGGTAGTAGCTTATCCCAAATTACTTTAGACTTATTAACAACTATTTGACACTTTTGATTGATAATGTATATAAGAGTTTAATATTTCATTTAAGTGCCTGTAATAGAAAAACAAATGTTTTCATATGCCAGTCTTATAGTGCATGATTTTACGGAATTTGCTTATTGATTTTGGTACACATCTCTAGATGGTTTCCTATTAAAAATGTTGTCTGCATAAAAAGAAAGTTTTCTTACATTTATATTACCATACATTTGTTTCTCCTCCCTATTGGTTAAGCAGCAACTTTCAGTTCATTGTTCATTAGAAATGGTCATGCTAGATATTCCTTTTTCCTTCAAAAGAAAGACTTTCAGTACTACAGCATTTCTGTGCATGATGTACATACACTATAGGCTTTTTTTAAATAAAGAGATATCTTTTAAAATAAGGAAGTTTTCCTCTATTATTAATTTTACTTATATTAATGTTAAATTTCATGAAATGCTTATAAGTATTAGATGTTCTTTCTTCTTTAATTGGTTGTTGTGAATTACATAGATTTATTTTTATATGTTAAAGTGCAAACTATACCTAATAAAAAACAAATTGGTTATGATATATTCCTATATTATACAATTCTGAATTTTATTTATCAGACTATTTAGAATATTTTTGTCTGACTATTCCTAAGAGATTTCTATTAATGTTTTGCTTGCAATATTCTTTGGCTGGAGTTCAGATCAAAGTTAGAATGGCTTCTGAAAATACTTTGAATTTACTTCCATCATTTTTGAAGAATCTATGTGAAATGTGGTTCATAATTTCCTTTTACATTTTGATGACATCAGCATTAAGGTCATCTGAGAATGGATATTTCTTTGAAGAAAGGCTTTTCATTACTGATTAATTTATTTTTATAATGTTATATCAAATTTTTCAAACTGGATCTTTTTTGTTAAACTATTTTTATGTAGTTTGTCTATTTCATCTTTTAAAAGTTTTGTATAAATATTTCCCAATATCTTTTCCTCTTTTTAGTAAATATAATATCAATAGTGATAATGTTTTTACTTTTTTAGTTTTAAAATTTGTAGTGGGTGTATTTCTTTTCTAACTTCTGCAGAATACCTCAAATATTTAAAACTATATTTTTCTTTTTTA
>RJWM01024277.1:0-30953 GCA_004363535.1 Dasyprocta punctata | reverse complement strand
ATTGCAATACTTAGTGGTAAAATTTTATGATGTCTGCAAATTATTTTCCAAGAATTCAGAAAGGGAGAGGGTACCCATTGTGAACAAATACTAATAATGTGTGGATGTAGGTGAAAGTATGCAGATGTGCAAGGTAGATTTGAAGTTTTCAAAATAAAATTTTGGGTAGGTGAAGGAAAAGTGGAGGAGGAGGAGGAGGAGGGAGAGGAAAAGAAGAAGATGAAAAAGAAGAAAAAGAGAAAGGAAAAGAAGGAGGAGGAAAAGAAGAGGAATTCTGGTAGTAAATGTTCACCATCTATAGTTCTCTGTTGCCCATGTGAAGCCTTTCACTATAGTGATTCAGTCACCAGGATCCCCCAGATACGTGGTTTGAAAAGAGGAAACTCATGTGAGAGTCAACACACCACTATGTGAGTACATTTTAATGGTGATAGATAATTCTTAGATTTAGTAAATTATCACATCTATTCAAAAGGCAATCACATTTTCGATCAATCTTGCAAAGAAAAATTTACCACCCAGCTAAAATATGACTCTGTTAAGCAAACATGAATTCATTTTGAAAAGAACGACAAGATTTAAGTCTCAATATTCTTTTCTTTGTAGTATTGGGGGATCGAACTCAAGACCTCACACATGCTAGGCAAGTATTCTGCAATTGAGCTATGTTCTTAGCTCTAAATGTTCAATATTCTTGATTGCATCATAAAAATAATTTTAATGGTTAGTAACAAGTAATCTCCCCCTTCCTTGGATTATGTTTACAGATCAAAAAAATTTAAAATAAGAATGAAAATTTAGAAAACAAAAATTCAACAGGCAGTGAAACTTATTTGTAGTATCTCCATTTCATTGTTGATTTAAGGGGCTTATTTGTATTCTTACATTTTAAAAACAATATATGGTTACTAAAATGTTTTTGAATTTTATAGTCTAAAGGGAAGAAAAGAGTCTTCATATGCAGAAAGAACAATCATTTAACATTCTGATTGAATTTCCATTAGTTTTTCTTTTTTATATTTGTAATGTTTTGTTCTTTCTTATTTTTGTAATTTTATGTTGCATATAATGTTTACACCCTACTCTTTTCAAATAACACTACTTCACAAGCATTTTCAAAATAATTACAAGTTGGGAGACATATTCTTCTGAGATATGGAGAAAAAAATAATAAAGAGACTGTAGGACAGGCATGGCGAACCTATGGCACATATGCTGCAACTGGTTGTTCGTTATCATTGAAAGCTCTAAAAGGTTCGCCATCACTGCTGTAGGAGGCTACATAAGAAGTCAGACAGATAGGAGCGGAAAGATGGGAGGGATCTGGGTGGGTAGAAGGCAAAGGTAGGGTGAGACACTTTCCAATTGAATATCTTTATATATTTCTGTGCATGTATGCACACATGTTTGAGCACTCTCTCTATATATAATGCTTAATAAAAATATAAAAATGTATTTGAATTATTTAAAATCCTGACGTAAGTAGACAGACCTTTATGTACATAAATCTCCAGTTAGGGGACAGACAAGTTTCATTTAATTTTTTTCTTATTTGGGCTTTTTAATATATTTGTGGATGTGTGAATTTGGTCATTTGTTGAGATACTCAAACCATCTTACTGCCTCTGTTTATTTTTATTTTTTTATATATTTATGTTGACATTTTATGATGATATTTAAAGACTAAGTCTAGAGTGACTTCCTGTTTTTCTGCTCTATAAGAACCATTTCCCTTTTTTTGTATCTGGCATCATAGTAAAGTATAGGCTTTGCCTTGGTATGTGTTGTTCACTTGAGGGCATTTGGCCACTCAGGCCAAACCAGAATATGCTACTCCTGACAATGTGCCCATATGGCAAATGTGCATTTTCTATGGGTCTTCATATAAATACCAATGCAGGAAAAGTCCTTCATCTCCAGGACTACGCCAGCTGGATACCCGGCAGGCAGCCGTGGTCACTGTGAGCCTGGACGTGTTAACATGCATAGTAAGGCAGTGTCCCTGTTACCTGAGCTGCCCAGTGGGCTGATGGGGCTCCAGCTGGGTTGGATTTTCTTCAGGTGGCCACACTCACCACCCCTCATCCATGTGCACCCATGGGGCCTGGTGTGGCCTCCCTGATGATGGGAAGAAGTGACAAAAAACTGAACTTACCCTACAGCAGTCTCCACAGAGGGTGCCCAAGAGGCCATTGATTGCCTGGATGGCACACAGAATCATCTGGATTCCTCCTATGACCAGTAGGATGGAGAAGAGGGTCAAATTCCAGGGAACCACATCGATGGGCTTTTCACACTTGCTCCACAAGTCTCGGTTGCTGAGGTAATCCCTGTAGGTAATGGGGAGAAAGGAGACATTTCTAAAATTTAGGCAAGTCCCTGGACTAGAAGATCAACATAACCACTCTTCTTATGAAATACTTTCCATCCAAAACAAATTCCATGAGAAAATACCTTATAATGAAATGAGAAACTAAAACTTAACTTTTATTGAGTACATTGTATGTGCCAGACCATACTCCAGATACCCTTTTTTTTTTTTTTTTTGGTCTTTTTGAGACAGGGTTTCACTGTGCAGTACAGGCTGGACTTGAACTCACTTTGTAGCCCAGATTGGCCTCTACCTCACAACAATCCTCCTGCCTCAGCCTTCCAAGTGCTAGGATTACAGGTGTGCACCACCTTACCTGGCCTCTTATTTATCTGTTACAGAAACTTATGATTTTTTTCCTTTCTATTCTACAGATCAGGAATTTGAGACACAGAGAGTAAGTGACTTGCTACAAGTCACAGTTACTAAGGGGCAGACCAATTTTCATGAGCTAAAAAGACATATAAATTCACTGTCTGTGAGTGGGCAGAAAAAGGAAGACACAGAGTTAGAATTACACAAATATTCACAGTCTTTACCCTACTTATTGCCATTTGAGATGATGTCAACTTTTGGCAAATTGTTTGCCAAGTGTAGTGGCCAGCTGAAGATGGTAAGATAACTAAAGGATTGTTTTTAACGAAATTATGAATTTGACACAACTGTATTTTTGTTTACATGTAGCAATCCACACAAAAGAAAACATAATTAATTTTCCTTGTGAAAAAAACCCATCTACTGCCTTAGTATATTTTTCCACAAACTTTGAATAGGAAAAACTGTAAGATGTTTATATTTTATTATATATACATAAAATGAATTCACTGCAATATAAAGAACATTGTACCTAGAGGGGGAAATGTGAAGTGTGCTCTCCTGGAGGAAAATGAGAATGAAGTGGGTAAGATCTTGTGGGTTATAATGAGTCCCTCTTACATTCTTAAAATCACACATTGGTCTCTTCCTCTTTCTCTACATGTCCCCTACTTTCAAGACCTCAATGGGAGACTCTCCTACTGAATTAATGTTCATTTACTATGTTTAAATCTTTATTATAACCTCTGTTTCTTAGGTAACCTTGTGTGCACCAGTGCCACATCTATTTAAAGACATTCTAAATTAACATTTTGGAACTTGTTCAAAATGATGGAAGGTGCCTTGAAGTTTAATAGACCAGAAAGAAATAAAGGAAATAGAAATAAACACTCCATTTTAAATTCTTAAAAAAAAAAAAAAAAAGAAATAAAGGAAATAAAGGAAGGTAGGAGCATCTTGCTCTTTAGAAGTAGCACATTGTTTATGGCATTGATTCTTCTTTGTAAGTGCACAGGTTCTTAGCAGCTTGTGAGTTGTGTGACCTTGTACTTCCCTGTAAATAGCAATGACATTGTCTGTCTCATATGATGACAGTCACCTGAGCTAATATCAGCAAAGTACTTAGAACAGTGCCTGTCTTGGTTACTTTTTTCTCAAATACTTGATGCCCCAAATGAGGGAAGGAAAGGTTTATTTCTTACAGTTTTTGGAGGTTTCAGTCCATATTCAGTTGGCTGCAAGGCAGGGTGGCTGGCAGGGCAGCCATTCATGGCCGCAGCAACAGCAAGGCAAGCCAGCAAGAGTGAGAAAACACACTTCCTTCCTGCCCTTATACTGTGTGCTGGCTCCACCCCTGGGCAGGTGCAGCACTCACAACAACAACCCCAGTGCCAGACAATAAACCAATCACGAATGCCAGACTCAGCCCTGTCCATGATTATATGAGGCTTAAGTGGAGGCCATCCAACCACATGATAGCAATGCCTCACATATAAAAGTTCTCAATAAGTGCTAGTATTGTCATTATTTCATGTAATAAGTGGCAGTCTGGTCTAATTGAAAGAGCATGGTCTTTTGGATTCAGAGGAAGTTGGGCTTTGCTCAAAGGATCTCTCTTACCAGCAATGTATTCCTCATACAGGTTACTTGTCCTCTCTTAGCTTCAGTTTCTTCACTTGTAAAATGGGCTAACTAACTCACAATTGTGAGGATGTGCTGAGATAATACGCCTTATGCATTGCTGCCTAAGAGTGTGCTTTTTAAGTAGTTTTTTATTTTACATCACTCACCCTTGTTTTGCATTTGACATGTTCTATCTTCACAATTTTAAAGTTGGTGATTAGAAAAGATTGTAAAGACACAATGTAACATTTTCCAGAAATACTGTATAAAGAAAAGATTGTAAAATGATGCAATTGAAAAGTAGTTTTGGAAAGATCCGTGCCTCCTGAGAATCTGCCATGGTGGGTCAGGGAGGGTCCAACCAGAATACAACTAGCCTGCCTTCCTGGTGAGTGGCGCGAGCAGTGCAGACTCCAGGAAGAGAAAGCTCCACACTTCCCATGAGACTACCAGTGTGTGGGTTGAGAATCTACCACTATCCCCCCACCCCTGTAAGCAACCTGCTGGTTCAGAGGACCAGTTAAGTTGATAGCAACTAAGGTACATAAAGCAACTAAATGCTTGTATTGTTTGGTTGATTTTGTGGGCCTGGGTTCGGCAGACTGAACATCTCTTTGGAAGGTGACAGTACCAATGTAGCAAATATGGGGGATTCCCTTCTGTCTTGTCTTTGAGGCTCAATATTTTTCTTACTGTTTTGCTTTATTCTGATTAACTGTTTTGCTTTATTCAATATTCTGTTTTGATTGGTTTTATTCTGTTTTGTTTTTGGTTTGATTTTGCTATACCTGATGGAATGGTCAACTATTGTGAAGATAACAAGATATACTATAGTAGCTATTATTTTCTTAGTATCCTGCTTTAAAGTTCTTTACAAGTTCTACTGCTTTGTTTTGATTGACTTTGTTCTGCTATGTTTTGTTGGATTTTACTATCCTTAAAATAAAATTAATTTTTTTTAAAAAAGTCATTTTCACAGGGTCATCTTCAAATTTCATTTTTACTGTGAATTGTTCTTTTAAAAATAATATAGCATTCATAGCATTTGTATTTCTTGCCAATATTTTTCTAATGTTCTACACACTCTTCTTTGTTATATAATTTAAAAAATAAAATAAAATGGCACAATTGGCAATTCCTGCTCTGGAAAGTTGGTACAGCGGTGGGGCCACAGCGCCTGCTGGTGGTGAGATCAGCAAACCACTCGTGGGTGTGGGAAATTTAGAAGCAAAGATTGAATTTGGGTGCCTGGTAAACTCCTGTCACTTCCATTTCTGTGGCCACCTCACTCCTCACAAACTGCCTCTGCTAGCTGTCCTCAGGATTTTCTTCTCTGCTCCTCTCAGGTCCCGGGATCCTCAGAGACGCCGTGTGCACGTGCAGCTTGAGTTCTGTGTCCAGCTCTCCCACACCAGGGCACGAAGAGGCCTTAATTTTTCAGGGACCTGGTAGCTAACCAAGTTCCATGCTCCGTGAGGCAGGGAGAGCTGAGGCAGGTTAAACCCCGTCCACTGCTTCTAAAGCATCTGCCGATTACACAGGTACTTCCGCCTTGGCTGCAGCAGGCCTCCCAACATGGGAGCATGAGGAAGAGAAGAAGCAGATGGCTTTGGCCATACGCACTGCCCTTTCCTAGGAGACGCCGAGGTCCCCCTCTTGCTCCCCCGCGCAGCTCACTATTATCTGGGCCTCCCTGCACTCTAGGTGCACCTCTCGCCCAGAGCCCTTGAGACCCCAAGCTGTCACTATCTGTCCACTTGTCTGTCTTTCCCCAAGGGCGAAAGCCATATCACTGCATCTCTGGGAGTGTTCAGTAAATGCAGCAGCTTCTACTTACTGGGTCCCAGCTGTGTGTGGGGCGCCAAGGTATTGGCTTCACATCGTCTTCCTCAACAGTACCAAGTTGCACCACTGCACTTGAGCGGGGCCTGCCGCACAGAGCCTTCAGTGAGAAGATGAAGGTGTGCCCATTTGCCACATGAAGAAGTTGAGGCTACGAAGTGGAATTGGCTGAATCTGGTCTAACTCCCACGCCAGTGCTCTTACCCCTCACGCAAACTCTGTGTCAGTAGTTGCATCCCTTTAATAGACTGGAGATATGACTTCTTTATGATATTTACACTATGTAAAAGTATGTCAATTGAGGGTTATTTGTATCATGGTAAAGAGATTATTATTCTTGAATAATTCTCTTCTTTTAATCAGTTGAAGGAATTGAAATGAAGCCACAAAATTACTATAAAAGCAAAACATTATAGAAAATTCTAATGCATAATAATGAATTCCTTTCCAAATATTCATAACAATGAGTAAAAAGGTTGAGTGTTTATCAAGTATATAGCAGGAATTGCACCGAGTGCTTTATGCACATCGCATTATTCCATTCTCACCTGAACCTGTGAGGTAGAGCTCTCTGTTCCCTCGGTCTCACAGAGGAAGAAGCCAGAGACTAACACATTGGCCAAGCTCTCACCACTGCTGTGTAGCAGAGGTGTGACTGCATCCTAAGTCAGTCGTGGTCAATGCTGGTTCCTACCATTTGCAAAGTGTCTCCTGCTTCACGACAGCAGGGGACGTATGGTGCAATTCAGTCTCAGCCTAATGTGGCATTAGCTCTTGAGCACAGGATCATGAGCAGTTTATGGAGTTCCTTGCTAATTAGTAATCATGCCGTGCTAATGTAGATAGTCTTCAGTGAGAGTCAGGTAGAACACTGAATTATATTCAGTTCTGTGTTTTGATTTCACACACGCAGACGTGAAAGCTCTCCTCACCACTCAGCTCTGGCTCTGGAGAGCAGGCAGAGGGTACCCACTCTGGGAGGGGGTCTTGCTTGGTTCTTTGTCCAGCTTTTCTGTCCCTGGTCAACCCTGTTGCCCTGTACAAGGTGCCTCCCTTCCAGCAGCTTAGGGTCAAGGGAGGGTGGCAATTGTCTCAGAGAGGAAGAGATTGGGTGGGAGAAAGCTCTACTCCAAAGGGAGCCAAGAAGGTGTCTCAGCTTTCTTTTTCCTTCTAGAATGCTTCTTTAATATGTTTTGCATGGTGGATGTAGTTAGCTGTATTTTCTCCTTTAACCACTTTCTGCCCAGTGAGGATCTGTCCATGTGCTCACGCTGAAGTGGCCATGTCTGTCCTTTGGTTTGTGTTTGATTGCGCTCCAGCACAAAGAGGGTACAATCATAAAGAGAGGGAAAAAAAAAAAAAAAAACAACCAAAAAACTCTCCTTTAGTACCAGGGATTTAGCTCAGCAGCATAAGTGTCTGCTTGGCAAGCATAAGGTCGTGAGTTTGATCCCCAGTACTAAAACCAAAACAAAACAAAAATAACCTCCCTACTGCTAATTCCTAACTGAGGAGTCCTCACAAACTAGGCCCCCTGAACTTCACTTTTTAATTCAAGGGATAGGAATTCTTCTCAGTTTATCAGAAAGATTAAGTGAGATAAGATTGTAAAAACACTTAGTTCTTGACTGTTGCGAGGGCAAAGGAGCTAGAGGAGGCAGAGGACAAGGGGGGAAGAGAAAAGGGAGGAGGAAGAGAAAGAGAAGTCAGAAGGACAGAAAGAAGTCAGAAAGGAAAAGAAGAGAGTGAGGGGAAAGAGGAAGCAGAAGTGAAAGTACAAGAAGGAGAAATAGCTGCCACTGCTGCCGGCACTACCGCCATTGGTGACGTGGAGTGACACATGTCTCAAGTCTTCTCGTGTGGGCTCATGCGCGTGTGTGGTCCTGTCTACTCACTGAGCCCATGTGCGTGTGTGTCAGGTTCACAGTGATAATGACTACCCTGATGTTCGTGTACCCGGCTCTGATGGATAAGAGAAGTTCCCGGGAGGGCAGAGGAAAAGGCGAGAAAGAGGCTTGTGAAAAGCCTCTCAGCGTGAATCAGTGTTATGTTTGTAGACAAAGCACCGTGACTGGGGATCAGGAAACTTGGGTTGTAGCTTCAGGCCTCAGAGAAGCATTCGCCTCTGGGCAAGCCACTAGTCCTCACTTCAGAGGAAGAGCTGAAAGTCTCACAGACCTTTCTGAGGATCCAGTGGAGCGTGAAAGGCACTGGCACTTCGTTATGTGCAGAAGGAGCAGTTGCTGTTAGGAGAATCCATATGCGCTCCTGCAGGCAGCAGGGAAGCTGGGAGCCAGCAGTGGGAGAGGAGACGAGAAGAGAATGTGGCTCTGGCCACAGAGCAGGGACTGTGGGAGGGCAGGAGTCAGCGGCAAGATGACAGTGTGCTGGGCAGAGGCGGTGAGTGAGAGTGGCTCAGCCCGGTCCCTCCCCGAGGGGTCCTCGTGGAGTGAGTGGGGCACAGTTCATGCCTTGCATGAGGAGGCCTCATGTCGGAGGTGGGATTAAATTCTGAAGCCAGGACATGGGGGAAAAAGACCAGGAACCATCAAAATTATGCTTCCATACCCAACAGGTCACTTGGAAAGTGTGAAATATGGTTTTGCCTGTGCCTCTGTATAGTAACGTCTAACTGCTTGAAGCTATGGTACAGATGTCTAGGTATGCAGGTCTCCTTCAGATAATTATCACGGTCATACAGGCATGGAAGATGGGGGTTCTGAGGTATTCTGCTAGTCTCCAAGGTTTACTGACTCTGTTCTTACTAATAAACCTTTACTATCTGACAGCCGTTGAAGGCAGTGTTAGTTGCTATGATGAGCAGGTGGCCAGTCACTCTCTTGGCCTTGGGCGCTGCCCCGCCTCGCCCTCTCCTGAGCAGGGCCAGGTGTGGGAGGGGAGGGTGGTGGGCACTGGCAGAACCATGGAGACCACTGTACTGCTGCAGAGTGTTCTTGGCAAGCTACTTGAGCATCTGCAGATTTCGTTATCCATGGGGGTCCTTTAACCAGCCCCTGTGGACACTGAGGCACAACTGCACGCGGATTCTTTCAGTGGAGCCTTTTGCTTTGTACAGAAAGACTCAGCAACCCCACTTCCTGAGCCCCTAGGAAGGATCAGTCACTGTGTGAAGCAGAAGGGCAGAGACAAGGAACCAAAGGAAACAGTCCAGGCCATGTTGGAGGACTGAGCTACAGCCCAGCACCACCAGACAGAGCTTCCGCGATGATGGGTGTGCCCTCAATCTGCACCATTAACGCAGTTGCTAAAAGCCCCATGTGGCTTGTGAGCACTTCAGAGGCTGCTAGTGTGACTGAGGAATTCAAAGTTTAACTTTATTTCATTTCAGCTAAGTTTAAACAGCCACAGATGGTCACCGGCTACTGAGCTGCAGTTGTAGGGCAGCAGGACGTGTAATACGAAAAGGCAAAGACTTGAAGTCAGAAGCGTGAGTTGGACCCCTACCTCTGTCCCCGACTGGGATTATGAAACCTTCCTTGGCAGAAAGTAGCTACCCCTTAGGGTTGTTATGGAGATTACATTTTATAAATTTGTGAGAAAAAAATTATTCACAACCTATAAGGCGCCATAAAAAATATGAAATGCTATTTTAATGAGTTCTGTTGGCATTAACCCACATGAAAAACTGATAGCATTTTCGATGTCTTTTTCTGTATATTTGCACCTTAATAGATTGTTTAATTACACAGGCGATTTGGATGTTAGTGAAAGCCTTTCAGCCCAGGTAGTGAGTAACCAGTCCCATTTTCTTTTCTGTAACAGAGGACACTACTCTGCGTATTGGTATTATTGGTTGCCTCATGTTGCTGCCAATAAATATTTGGATGCATGTGGTGATGGCACAAGTCTCCTCGTCCCCTCAAGCTAACCGAAGTGACCTCTTTCAGTTCTTTCTCCTACTGACTGTCAAAAGGCAACTAGAGAGGCTGGAGATGCAATTTGGCTCAGTGGTAAAGTGCTTGCCTACCATTGCAAGGCACTGAATTAAATCCCCCAGTGCCACAAAAAGAAGAAGAAAGAGGGAGAACAATTATAGATGAATTCTGCCTAACTTCTCTCTACTCCACAGCACCAGCTCTGCGGTGGAGGAGCAACACACCGGAGACTTGTGTAATGAAGACAATGTGACATTCTGCACAATCTTGCCTTGGTGGTTTACCTGCCCGTGCCCGTCATGGGGACCCACGGCATTGCAGTGGGGAGTCTTACCCGTTGTCGAAGGGGTAGGTCCACGTGCCATTGGTAAAACATTTAGGACCCTTGTTGATGGAGACGGCTGAGATGACAAATGAGTATCCAGCACCCACGAATCCAATTGCGGCAAATATAATGGAAGTGAACATCTGGAAGAGAAGAGAGACAGCCATGTTCTGAGGTGGTCTAGAGGTTACAAAAAACCCACCCAGCTTGCTCCTGGCTATGACAACAGCAGGGAATTTGTGGGGCAGGAGCCAGTCTTTGTGGTATGTGGGATCAACCAGTGAGCTTTTTTAGCATGAAGCTTTGCGTCTCATATCCCTTTCACTCTGCCCTCATATACTTTTCATCTATTCATTAAACACACTTTAAAAGAAAAGCTCAAGTATAAAATCTCCTTCACAGGGCTAAAATGCAAGTCCATAAAGCATCTAAGATTAGCAGTAATTTTAAAAGATTTCTGGCCCATTTATCTGCTGAGGTTATTACTGTGGCATCTTGTGTAACAAGTAGATCCTGCTTATGCTTACGAGGAAGCGAAAAAATCTAGCAGCCTCCTCCTTAAGGCCAAAAAGGTTAAATGAACTCTCGCCTCCATGTGGAAGCGACTTTTAAAATACCAAGATCACCTTGGCCTCTTGCACTCTCCTGCCTCTGAAGGTTTTCTTTGCTTTAGATTAAACAATCCCAACTATTTCAGTTCTTCTACATATTTTCATACAACCACGGTCAACTAGCTAAATGTTGATTAGACTAGCATCTTTTTCAATGTCAAAAAAAAGAAATGAGATTATAGAATGTGAACAGCAGAGACAATCCTAGAGTCCATTAAGGCTAATGCGAATCAGAGATTTAAAAAAACAAAACAAAACAAAAAGCTAGGCCCGGAGATATCAAGAACTTTTGGCATCTTCATTCTGAGCTGTGATTAGAGGTAGCATGGAAGTATTTATAATTTTGGAAGTGAAGGTAAAAAAAATGATTGCCTCTGTTACTTTGGTGATGAAACACAAGGGTTTAAGTGTTGAGAGACTCTTTCTCAAATCGGCTTAGCTACTTTTCCCTGCATGATAACTAGAATGCCTGTATCCTCAGAGTCTTTTGTCACCTATAAAATGGGTATGAAAAAGTCAACTATGCAAATTAGATGTGGTGACCTAAGTTAAATGTTGGCTACTTTTCCTTTCTGTGCGTTACTCATAATATCACCATGGTGTGTATTTGGGGGCTGAAGCTTGGAGGTGCAGAAAAGCTGACTGTGCCTTGGTGACTGGAATTCATTACAGAGTTCTGCTTTAGCTGATATTCACTTTCATGCCATATATAAATACATTTGATGCAACTGTCTTAGACTGAGTTCTAGCCTCAGGTGCCTTCTGAAGCCTTGGCTAACTCCCCTGTGGTACTGGCCATTCATATCCATCACCTGCTGTGTGCTGGACTGCACAAACTTCTAACACAGCACAGTGCTTATAGCACACCAATGGCCAGCTTCTCACAGCTGCCTTCCTCAAACAGAGCACGGGATCCCTGACGTCACGATCACTGAGTTGTCTGAAGACAGGGCGTTGCTCCGTCTCTAGCACCGTCTGTAAGCTATTTCTTCTTCCTAGCTTATCAAAGGCACTGGATAACTACTTGCTGGATGTTTTCAATGACTAGGATTTCCTATTACTCATTTAAAAAGATTTCCTTCTTAATTTCTGTGTCTATGATATTTTAAATCCATTCTCCTCATTAAAAGAGTTGTGAATTTAATCTAGGTTAGAAGTAAATAAAAGATTTGGTCAATTTATGTTAGAACAGGTAGTCTTTTTTCCAAGGGACATGTCATCAGGGCTGGATGTGGTGGCACATGCCCGTAAGCCCAACACTAGGGAGGCTGAGGCAGGAGAATCACTACAAGTGCGAGTCTGGCCTGGACTACATAGTGAGTCCAAGGCCAGCCTGAACTGCATAGCAAGATCCTGTCTCAAAAACAAAACAAAACAAAACAACCACAAACCATAAACTAAAAAGAAAACATGTAGTTGGATAATTTGGAGGAATTTCTGAATTATGTAAAATTAAATAGGTTTCATTCTTGTTGTACTTTTAAGGATATCTGTATTCTAATGAGTGTTAAACTCCAAGAAGGTGACATATTATGTGTGGTGGAATATAAGGAAAATTACTAGCTCTCAAATCGTCCAGTGAGGAAATAGACTTACAGTTGAGTCCTTGTTTCATCTATGAGGCAATAGGGTACTTCTTCAAAACCTTCCTTCTTCCCTCCCTCCTTCCCTCTCTCCTCTTCTTTCCTCCCATCCTTCTTTTCTTCCTTCCCTTTTTTTTCCCTTCCTTTTGTAGTACTTAGGATAGATCCCAGGGCCTTATGCATGCTAGGCAAGTGCTCCAGCACTGAGCTACACCCCATGCCTCGGTACTTTGTTTTGAAACAGGTACTTTGTAGAGGAGACATTAGTCAGAAACAGCCAAGTCAATATCGTGTTACAGAATTGTTTAAATATTTTTTCTTAGCACATATTTATGAATTGTTCCAAGAAGGTTGGCATCTTAACTCCTAGTTCTGATTGTTATGGTTAATAAATCTTTTACCAAGAAAATTTTAAAATGAATACACTTAATGTTTATAGTTATGAGACTATATATAGTCACACACATTTATATATACATACATATATACATACATATACGTACATATGAAGAATGATGGTGCACTGCTCTTATATTTTGGGGACTGATCTTTATGTCTAAGAGTGAAAATTCCAATGACAGCATTATACTTGGATACAAAAATATATGTCCAAATTTAAATGGAAAAGAAGATGTGATACCGGAAACTCTTCATAACTCAAAGGATGTCTTTAGTAGTAGCAAAAAAATTGATGTCAATGAAACATGAATGCACTTAAAAATAAATGAATTGGAGAAACATAGTTCAAAATCAATATATAAAATTATTTTATATTTTATAAAACATAATTTAAAATATGTGTATATCACTGAAGGTTTATGTATTAATACTAGTGAACAGGTTTTCTGTGAAAATTTTTAAGAGAAATTTCTTTTCTTCTTTCTTTCTTTCTTTCTTTCTTTCCAACCTTCCTTCCTTCCTTCCTTTTTACAGTGCTGCAGATCAGACTCAGCCCCTCATGAATGCTAAGCAAGCTATTTATCTCAGAGCTATATACCCAGCCTGGAAAGTTTCTTTATGGGAAGACAAGGGATGGTTTTATATTCAGCTTTTCCTTCTACTGGAGTACTTATGGCAATTGGGAGAGTTTTCCAACCTCATTGTATCCTATAAGTTTTGGGGGAACTCCCTGCAAGAACATACTTTGTATACTGCGCCTCCAATTATTCAGAAGAGTTTACTTAGTTAGGTTTCTGTCTCTGAGTTACCCATGCATTCCAACCAAATTGCTCCTAGACAGACACAGCTGGTCTAATTCTAGAGCTGGGCAGGGTGTTCTGGTGCAGCACACACAGTCTTACACTTAGCAGGGTTTCTTTTAACACAGCTTTCTGCCCTTTCAGACCGCTCAAGGGTTTAGGTGGTCTGTAAACATTTGTTTTGTTCTACTTTTTGTTTGTTGGTTGGTTTTTGAGACAGGGTTCTGCTATGTAGTCCAGGCTCGACTTGAACTCAGCCTTGTAGGCCAAGGTGACCTTGCACTCATCGTGACCCTCTTGTTTCAGCCTCAAGTGCTGGAATTACAGATGTATACCACCACACCCAGCTAGAAACACTTGCTGATACTGATATATTGGGTTATCCTCATGTCTCGCAGAAAAATGGACTCTATGGAGGAAGGGGCCCTCACATTTTAAGGCAGCCTAAAAGTCTTTGAAGACCAGAATCTTCATTAAATAGATGGTTAAATAATCTTAAAATTGTATTGCAATAATAGAGAAAACCTCAAAAAACATCTGATGTTACCATCCCACTTTCCAGCTAATAGAAACAGCTCCATTACATGCTGAAATGAAGAAGGAAAATTACATTTTCAGTTTGGTCTCTTAGAGGACCTGGGTTCCAGCTACCTCAGCAGTGCTGTAGTTAACAGAGAAAGGGTGGGCAGATACAGAAGATTCCTTCAGCCCAGGATTTCCACAACTTCTTGCTGATAGTGAGAGGAGAAATTTGACTTGTGTTATTCCTGCTGTATGAGTTAAGAAAAGGTTTTCCGAAACATTTTGGTAGACACATGTTTGGTGATACAAGAAGCGAGCACAGATGCAAATGACCCTCACTTTAGGCAACATGAAAAGTTGGTTTAACACAAAGCAACACTGAGAAGATGAATTTTGCCTGTATCAAGGAGTCAAGAGATGGGGGGAGGGAGAAGGAAAGGATGAAAAAGGAAGATGTGCTATGTTTATGTATCAAATCCACACAATGAGTGTGCTCATTAGTGCAAATGTGTACCAATAAAATTTAAAAATCATGAACTGAAAAAAAAAGTCACCACTGTAAATAGTTCCAGACCAGCACTATCCAACACTGGATAACTAGTAACTACCATTTTTTAAAAATTAAAGAAGAAATTAATAATATATCTTGCTTAACATATCTAGCATATCATAATTTTTGAACACAATCAGTATAAAGATTGCTGAGATGTTAACGTGCTTCTTTTCACATGAATTCTTTGAAATCTTGTATGCATTTTACTAGTGCAGCAAATCTCAACACAGACCAGTCAAAGGTCAACTCTTTGGTAGTCACATGTGGGCAACATAGTGGGAACATTAGAAAAATAAATTTTGCTAGTAAAAATGTAAAAAGTTTGGGTATGGTTTGCACTGAATTCATGACTATGATTACTGTCAGAAAGGAAGAAAATGTGATGGAAAGAGAAAGTGTGGTTCTCAACCAAATAAATGATGACTTATTTCTTCATAAGACAGCTGAAGAAAATACAGCCTTCGGCTACCATTTTATAAAGCTACAAGTGGTATGTTCTACTTTCAAATTCAAATTTGTAATGTCTTACTTTAAAATAAGTAATGTAAATATTCCACACTGATTTCTTATATTTTCAGAATGGATGAACCAAAGCAAAGAGTTCATTTTACATCTTGTACTTTAAGGTATTTTTCAGTGGGAAGCTTTAAAAAATTGTCAAATTCACTGCTCAGAGGTATGATCAATCTTTACCATGGAATCACTTCAGCTCATCATGGATTTGATGATACAAGATGTATTATGCTAAAAGAAAAGTTACTGAGCTCATATTGAATACATTAGGGTAGACACTCCAAAATTGATACTATTTTAGGTGAAAAGTTAGAGACCTGGGATCTCTCTGGAGAGAGACACTTCTGGAGAGTTGCATTGGCCAGCTTTGGAGTCAGGAAAGGGAACTCTTTTTATAGATTTTGAATTAGAGCCATGATTTACCTACTTAAAATTAACAGTAAAGAGGAACACTACTGTGACATGGTCAAGGACATGGATTACAGAAAGACAGGGCTGGGTCTGAGTTCTGGTTCTCCATTCATTAGTTTGGCAAGTTAATGCTTTTGTCTCTATTTCCTCCTCTGTGAAGTAAAGTTCAATAATAAATGCTTGTCTCATGGAGCTAATGATATGCAAAAGAAGCTGATCAATAGTAACTAAGAACAAAAGTACACCTTCTAGAAAACCAAATAGCCCTGCCTGTTGGGGAGTAGGCTACAAGATAATGACCAGTGCTTTACTGATAGGACACCAGGAATTTCTTTTCCTTATTCTCAAGATTTGAATAATGTCTCATGACATTAACAAACACGTGATCAATGTCATTATTATATTATAATGATTATATCTTCATGTTCTCACATACTCTTACTTTCCACAAATGTAGAGAACAAAACTAGGGGGAGAAAAATAAAGGTACAAAGTTAGTACTTATATGATTTTTCAGTACACACACTCTGCTTACACTGTTAAATGCTGTAAATGCTTTTCCTGAAATGGAAGAAAGGCAAATTCCACAATCAGATGCCTTCACCATTTCCCAGCCTTAATACTTCCCTATCTAAGGGGCTCTGAAGACATCAGTCCCAGCTCTGTCAGTTTATGGTGTGTCTTTGGCCACTATATGCTCATGTTAGACAAAGGAGCAGAGAGGGCAATGAAAGCTGAAAGAGAGGGAAAGTGGGTGACCTCAGGGTACAGTATTTAGAGAAAAGGGTAGCACAAGTGGCAGTGCAGAAACTTCATTTGCATGAGCCTCGGTTTCCTCATTTACAAAATGAGGATTTAAAGCCTAACTCACAGGGTTATTGGGAGAACTGAGCCTGATAAAGTATGGAAATCCCCAAAATGCCTCCTTGATATTCATTAATCCAACAAGTGTATCTCGAGGGCCTACACATCCTGGATTCCTCTGGCATTTAGTTGGTATTTCTGGCCTCTTCCTTCACACTAATGTCGTTACTGCTCTGATCCTTGCAATGTCCTTATGAAAGGTACCAGTCGTCAAGTTCCATTTGCAGCATGGAAATTAGTCTCCCCTTTAAAAAAATTGCCTTAACCCCTGTACTCTGGACTGGGTGGCTGAAGCAGGAAGGTCACAAGTTGGAGCCCAGCTGGGAAATATAGTGACTTAGTAAGATCTTGTATCAAAAAAAAAAGAAAAGGAAAGGAAAGGAAAGAAAGAAAGAAAGAAAGAAAGAAAGAAAGAAAGAAAGAAAGAAGAAAAAGAAAAGAAAAAAGAAAAAGAAGAAAAATTTCTTCTCTTAAATAATCCTTCTTAAACTGGCTGATTTTCCAAGGAAAAGAAAGAAAGAAAGAAAAGAGAGAGAGAGAGAGAGAGAGAGAGAGAGAGAGAGAGAGAGAGAGAGGAAAGAAAATATTTTTTGGTCTCCAGAACCTGAGTCTCTAAGAAGTGCCCGCCTCAGAGCTGTATCTAGGGGGCGCTGGTGAGCTGGGAACGGGAAGACGCGCTGACTGTAGCACCCTGACTGCTTTATAGCAGAACCAAGATCTTCTTTCGGGTCAACTACCTGACCCTGCCCATGTGCGTTGCAGGGTGATTATAGCGGGGGTGTGTGGAGCTTTATCTACCTGATACGAATGAAGGATGCTGAACTGCCTGCCTGCAAATATCTCCTTTGTCAATCTGCATGCTGTCCCATTATTAAAGACACTCCTTTTGAGTCAAGTCCAAAGTCTCCATAAATGTCTTATTAAGGGATCTGTTTTAACATGAATAAATTGATAAAATTAATTAGCTGTCCCTTTGTCCCTTTGGGCTCTTGAGAGCTTGTTTGCTTGCTCTTTTTTTTTTTTTTCTTCCCATGCTGGTGATTGAACCAGGGCTTCCTGCATGCTATGCAAAGACACTGTGAGGAGCTACACCCGCCTCCAGGATTCATCTTTTTAAACACTAAGCTGGCAGGAAAGAGGTCACTCAGATTCTCCAGTGTAGGAAGAAGAGCCCTGAAGACACAGCCTAGTCAGGGTTTTCAAAGCCCACCTTGAAAGTCATCTCACTTTCACTATTTTTGCTCCAGAGTTTATTTTCCTGATGCTCATGTAGCTCCATTTATTTGAAAGAGTGCAGACCCCGGGATGAGCTTCTGTCTCACTGGCCTCAGAGGGGAGTTTGCCGTCACTTTCTTGGGTTCACCATGAAACTATGAATTAGGTGCTTTCCACATTTTCTCCAGTTCATTGTGTCATTTTATCACTGGAGCCACCACATCTTACCTCTCCTATCTCCTACATCCTGATTTTACTACCCGAGGAAGCCAAAATGTTCCAGAAAGACATACAGCCAGGAGAGGGAAGGAGGCAAGGAAACAAGTGACAGAGAGCAAGGCGGTACACTAAGGCCGGGCCGCCCTGTATTTCCTCTGTGTTTGCCTCACCGGTGGCTTTCTACCATGCAGGGCCCACCTGAGCAGAGCTCCATAGAAGCCTGAAGTCCCTTAGTATCCAAAGAGAATGACCTGAACATTTGCAAAAATGATTCACGTCTTCAGCACTCTAGTCCTCACCCAGCTCTGCTGCAGCTTTTTTCTTTTCCTCTGACCAAATGTCTGCAAATACCTTCTATTGATGCTTCATAGCTTCGGCACCAGGAAGGAGCACAGCACTGAAGCAGGCAGTGAACTACGGACTCAGGGGCAGGGGCAGGGCTGGGATCTGAGGGGGTGGAGCCACCTTTGAGGGTCCCTGCAGCTCAGCCACACCCAGTACAGCCATCGCTGTGTCAAAATGTAGGTCTCAGCATGTCAGGTTAGTCAGGGGGTTTTTTGGGGAAAAAAAAAAAGTAAAAGATCTAGGCCATTTTTGTACTATCTCTCAATTTTTAGAAATTGATATTTGACTAAAATACAAGCCAAACCAAACCAAGGAACTTTTGTGCCTGCTTGCCAGCATGTGCTGAACCCTGGCAGCCCAGCTGTGTGCCTTGCTTTACAGCCTGGTGTGGCTGGTCCTCTGCTGGGCCCTGCCCAGGTATTTGGAGATTTTATCCTCAACTCCTTCCGAGGCAGATCCCACCTGGAAGTTGGCAAGGCCAGTGAACAAAGTTTAGTGTTCAGGCCAAATATTTCAGGTCATATTGGCTCAACTGTGCTTGGAAAAACACAACTTTTCAGCCTTCTTGGATTTCACTGATATCTAATTTTTAAAAAGTTTTGCATAATATGTTGATTGCTAATTCACATCTCTTTATGGTTATAAAGAAACCTAAGAACAAACAAACACCCTTTGTTTTATACTAGCCAGTCTTCAGCCTTCTGCTCAGTACCAAAAATGAACTATTGGCTTTCTAGCCCATGATTCTTCTTTCTGTTCATCCATGTTCCTCAACTGGTAGTTTTGGTTTTTCAAACTCTGACCTCCAACTTATCTTCCAAAAGTTCATGAGGTACAGTGGGATTATATTTCAAGGAGAAATGAGTTATATCTTTTTCCTTTCCTTTATGATTAGTTATATGGAAGTATCTATCACACATAACTTACACTGGATAATTATATCAAGTAAACTGTGGCTATCTTTCATGCTCTTTGCGAAGTATAATCTTAATTGTTTAAAGAAAAATTCCTGATGCTTGTTTAGGACTGATGATAGAGCCTACAAAGTGAAAACATTGCCTTTGGAAGATACATGTTCTTATATTGAAACCGCTAGTATTGTAACACACACAGTGTGCCAGTCTCAGCCCTTTATACTGTGCCCAATAAATATTTTTGAATGACTAAATGAGCACTTGATGATGAAGAATAAATGCTAAGATGATTCTGTTTCAGAACAGCAAAATATACTTTAAAGAAGTTAAAGTAAATGTGCATAGTTCACTATTGGAGCCTGAGTCTCCCAGATGGAAAACAGCCCTGAGGTTGGAGAAGGAGCTGGTCTTCTGTAGCATCCACCCTAAGTTTACTGTCTTTATTTTTTTTTTTTGCTTCATGAATGCTTAATATGTTTCTTTAAACAAATTCTCTATTTTATTCTTATACCACTATTATGACAGAAAAATTACAATCATTAGCAAACACAAACATAATATTACTAAATTTCAGATAAATAATGTTGCTGAAATTCCTGGAGCCTGTAACTTTCCTTCCTTTATTAGAGGGGAAGATTATGAAGGATTAGAAATGGCAAGGACTTATGTTCATCAAAATTAAGATTTTTTTTCCTTGACAGAATCCATAGGATACAATATAACGACCACTGTTAATTTTCTATCATTTGTTTTGAAATCTTATATTGCTTTGTTTTGTTTTTACTGTTTGGTTTTATTTCAATCTCTTTAAAATAAAAAAAATAGAATCAAAAGGATTGAAGGAGAAGTGAAAGAGGAACAGCGGTCTGTGTTAGAAGATGCTGCATTTCTGTGTAGCACAGGACCTTGCCCTGGACTTGGGGGATTCTGATACAGTCAGCTTCCTCATTTTGCCATGAGCACAGGCGGCAGGGCAGTATGGTGGGTGACCAGCCCATTTGTAAGAATGGGACCGACCCCTCATCCCAGCCTCCTTCTCTCTGCCCCCCAAAATAGATGCCTTATTTACAAAGCTGGAGGCCACAGGAAACACTCTGTGGCTCACCTACAAAGAAAAACAAGACCTGAAACAAGAGAGAAAGCAGAAGCCTACTCCAGACTCTTGGACACGCAGGGGTAGGGACGTGCTGGGCCTCAGAGATAGTGAGGTTAGCAGGGGCAGAGATAGGGAATTCAGGGTGTCGTGGGGGAAGTCCCCGGGGGCAGCGGCTGAGCAGAGCCAGAAGTCCCTTGTCCTTGGTCTCATGGCCTCTTACAGCAGAAGGAAAGCTACAGCTCCCATTTTGCCTTCCAAGCCTGCGTTCCTTATGTGGCACCGCTCTAGTTTTCCAGCTGTGCCATCCCTGCCTGCCTGCAAACCCTAAACCAGGACTCCTAGCCCATAGGTCTGAGGCCTATGGCACTCAGTACATTTATTACTGTTGCTGTTTTGTGCCATTGGGAAGAAGTGAACTTCCTTCCTATACCAGCTGCCCCCAGGGGCTTGGCTAAGACTGGTCAACTGTCAGTGTCTCTACACTGCCGAGCACAAGCAGACCAGAGTTTGCAGTGACTCTGGTGGCTGCCTCGGTGGTCACTCACCGCGAATCGCTTCCCACAGCTCTCATTGCCACAGCACCCGCAGCAGTCATTGTTCTTCAGGCCCAGGAACACCACCGCAGGGAATATCATCTGCCAGGAAAAGAGGCACCTCAGAGGCTCTGGGGCTCAACCCGGGGGAACCCAGGCTGCCCAGCAGGTGAGGAGCCTCCTCTACCATGCAGGGCAAAGGGGATGACGGGGCCCACAGCCTGCTCACAGGGTAAACAGGTGTCATTGAGGATTGGGGTACCATGTGGCCGGAGCGATTCCACCTTCAGTGAGGCAGGACTAGGAGAACTGACACCCTGCTTTTCCATTTAGATGGAGGGTAAGGACAAGACTGAGAAACTTGTCCTCAACTGTCATGAAACGGAGACACCCCCACCCCCACCCCAGAGGTTCCTGACGCTGTTGGCAGCAAGGAGTAGCAAAATCACCCAGGTCCGGTGGGAGAGGGCTCCTCTGACCAGTGTGATGCTGTGTGGCTTTAAGTGAACACACTTTCTTGAAATTATTGCCTTTTATTTAAAAAATTCTTTTGGTATTCTCTTGCAATAAAACAATAAGGTAGCCTTAAGTTTTGTTCATGGGACTTAGCTTGGGGAGTAGCTGCTCAGTAAATTGCCAGGCTTTTATCGGCTCTGGACAGAGAGGAGCACTGCAGGAAGGTGCTGCTCTTCCTCAGGCAATGCCTAGGCTTCCATTAGCTTCCCAGTATCCCGTGGCTCTCTCTCCCCACCGAGTACCTGATGTGAAAGCGATAAGGGAAGGGGAAAAGCTGCGTTCCGGGGATTTGAAGACCTCCCTACTTACCAAGACTCCACTTCCTAATATGCCTCCGAAATACCAGACCTCTTCCGACAGGTTGCTGTTGTCATCGATCACTTTTCCCCCAGGGAAAAACAGCAGGACGTTAGCCAGGAAGCCAAACACAGCCAGGGGGATGAGGGTGCCCCCCAGACACTTGGCGCAGCTCCCGGTGCACATGATGGGCCCCGCACGATGCTACCCAGCTCCGCGCTCCCCCTCGCCGGTCTCCTCAAGGCCTTCCCCGAAGTGTGCCAGTGGTTCTCCCCGCTTCAGTCAGTATTTTGGAACTGAGATCCAGACCTCTGTGAGTTGCTTTAGCCTCTCAACTGCAGCGAACCCTTGATGGCAATGGACATTTATATTTTTTTTTGCACCCTCATAAATGAGATTACGTTCAGCGCATTACGTGCGGCGCAATTACTCAATGGTTTTGCCATGGAGACCAATAACCTCTGTTAATAATCCACCAGCACAGACAAGACACTGCTGCGATCGAAGAGAGGGCTGGAAAAAACAGTTTGGAACCACTGCACCTTTAATGTAACAATGCCTCTGTCTAAATAAAGAAATATTCCTCTGGACTCCTTATAAATCACTTGTATAACTGGATTACATCCCGGTTAAAATCATTCTCCAAGTACTTAATGGTCTCTAGTGCACGTCTTTGGTCTTTTCCACTGAAAGTCAGGAATGCAGGATTATCAAAAAGAGCTTCTGCTTCCCTCAATATGACAATAATTGGATGGTCTTGTTGGATATCATTGAGCTCAGACCTACAGACTTTTTTAAAGATAAAATCAGAATAAATATTCATTTTTTTATTATAATAGTATTTTATTGCCTGATATCTGTATTTCTTTACTTGCTACTCAAATAATTAAGTTCTACCTTCTTCCCTGTGCGATGTCATGGAATTAGCAAAAACGGTTTTCCTAATAAACTTGTTCAACTTTGTCTTCCACATAGGAGTAGAAACTTCTGCGTTGACAGAGGCTAAGGGAAAGGCGGCTTGGCCTTAGGTACAGGAGGAGAGGACAGATACCGATTTTTCACTGGAGGCAGAGACGGCCAGGTTGAAGAGCAGCTTGAGGTCATGGAAGGCAGTAAAATGCGCCCTTCTTGGGAAATTTGCCAGTTTGCAGAAGCACGATTCAGGTATTAACTTACTGAATAACTGAGCACTTAGGAAGGTCCCTGCCACGCCTAGACCCTGCCTGCTATCAGGATGGCGGTGACGCCACGGCAGCAGGGCGAGGAGCGGAACGCTGAGCCTTTCAGGCTTCCCTCTGAGAGTCTAGAGGTCAGAATTAAGATAACAGACAAAAGTCTAAAACCACCCTGTACTAACACATGCTTGCAGTACATAATGAATATATGTATTGTAAGGAGTGGGTAACTGTATGGTAGGAGTTTTTAGGGAATCCAGTGTTTGCAAAATAAAAAGCGAGGGACATATAGTCATGGTGAGACCTGCCTCAGGGGAGCAGGATGCTGAACTCTGCCAGCCTCTGGGGAGTTGAACAGCAGAGCTGTGGGGGTACTGGGGAGTCATAGCAGAGGGAACCTGAGGCTCTGAGGTTCTGTGAGGTGCATACTGTTCGCCCTGTAAATCCATTTAGTGATCTCTGGAGCAGAGTAAGAAAGAAGAACAACTAGTGTTCCTCGAGCACACGTGATACGCCAAGTGTAGAAGAGCCCTTTCAGTGCAAATCACCACCCCGAGGAAGGTGTCACGCCTCTTCTACAGACAAAGACACTCACTCAATGAGGCTAAGTGAGTTTTGTGAGGTCCTTCTGCTATAAGGGGATGAGCTGACAGTTTAAATCACCACCGTGTTCCTAACATCCACACTGTGGTCCCTCTTATAGATTTTCCCTTATAGAAACAAATGAAAATCATCTTTTCAATACAAACAATAGAGTGGCTCTGTGTTTGAAGTACGAGATGTTTCTTTTTCAGCAACAACAAAAATAAAACTATTTCTGACTACAAAATACTATGCGATTTTCTTTTGGTAGAAAAGTCAGACAGGAGGACAGACGGGAGGAAGAAAAGAAGGGGCCATCTGGGCTGCCACTGCTGGCACATTAAGACTGTTACCACTTTTCTGATGGCTGTTTTCTGACACTCTAGCAGGTACATGGTCCTCATTCATAACCCCCAGTTTTTGACAAGAAGCTTGGGAGTCATATCGCCAAAGAAGAAAAAGGCTCTGGGGATATAGAAGATTAAAGAAAAAGGGCCACCTCAGAAGCAGGAAGCTTTTCTTTGGGAACCAGGTAGTTTTTTTTTGTTTATCTAGAAACTATGCATTTTTCTCCTAGAAGTTACCATCATGGGATTGATTTGGTTGGGCCTGGCCAGCACAGTCTTGATATCCTAGACATTTCAGACCAGCTGCTGGAGCTGTCCATCTGTGCAATCAAAGTGAGCAGAGGAATGTAAAGGATATTGTGGACCACACGTCAGTTTTCTTTTGAAGATGTGGTACATGAGTAACTTAGATGGAAAACCTGAGCACTTTCTTTCTCATCTACTAAAGAGGAAACCCTGAATGACAGTCATTCTTCTGGAATGCCTTGGTCATTCGAGCCTCCAAACATTTGGGTAGTGACTAACTCATTATTTTTTCAACTATTAATTGTGCCTTCAGACCCTCAGCAGGAAGTGGGACATCTAATCTGGAGAGGTAGTGGGGGAAGGGAGGGAAGCTTGGTTATAGTCACACTCAGCGTTTGGACTCAAGGAACTAGTAGGCATGATTTATGCCGAAAAGTCACTTTCTCCGTTTGATTTCAGAATCTGACACGCAAATACAAGACCAGTGCTGCTGCTTGACTCAGAGGAGTACTGTGTGAACTTTTCCAACACACGTCTCAGTACAAAAGGGCAGAGCTGTGACCTCTAGGACAGGCATGAGCAATGGCTGATAAGTCCGTCCGAGTGATCTGCCCTAGTATTGATTTGTTGAGGCATTCTCTAATGTTGTCATGGTTATATGTGAAAAGTTAGCTCTTAATAGGAACTCACTCCCCATCCATGCTCCATAAAGTAAAACATCACTGAGTCTCTTCATCTTTTCAATATTGAATACAGGCATGGGTTATAAAGGAGACTTAAGTGTAGAAATTCATATTATGGGTTTAAAATGCGCAGCCCTCCGTACAGGCACACTACTCACTCCCTCGTGTCTCTCCCTCGCTGCCTCTTTCATGCACAGAAATATTTAGTTATTTATTTATTTGTTTATTTATTTATTTATTTATTTATTTTTAGTACCAGGGGTCGAACTCATGACCTCGCGCTTGGCAGGTAAGTGCTTTTGCCACTGAGCTAAATCTCCAGCCCCAATTTTTATTTTTTGAGACAGAGTATCGCCAGTAGGCAGAGGGTTTTTTTTTTCTTTTTGTCAATTTGCATACTAATCATGAACAGATAAAGTATAGCTTTTTTTTTTCTTTTGACAGTGCTAGAGATAAACCGAGAGCCTTATATATGTCAGGCAAATATGCTACTCCGAAACCACATCCCTGGCTCACTTAAGTTTCTGAGATAGTTCTGCTAAGTTACTTTAGTTACTGAGATAGTTCTGCTAAGTTACTCAGGCTCACCTTGAACTTGAGATCCTCCTGTCTCAGTGTCTCAAGAAGCTGAGAATATAGGTCTTCACCACCATGCCTCATAACTGCAATTTTTTTTAGTGTTAGTAGTCTGAGCTGTCAATACTCTCAGATTATCTGCCGTCAGTGTTAGTGACCCTCAGTCACTGTCCCGCAGCCAGAGCCAGTAGCTATCAGTAGGCCTTGGGAGCTCTCCCAAGGGTGGCTTTGGCAATTCTCCGCTGCTCTCATCAGCCCTGCTTTCTGGCTGCTTTCATGCCAGTGGCCTTTGGTGTTACCAGCTCAGCATGCACTACCTGAGATAGAAATCATAAGCAGTTAAAAATATATCCTCTGAATCAGGCTCAGTAGGACTTATGCTGCAGCCAAAGGGGAGAAGTGCTCAGGCTGAACCTAATAAGGTTATGGGACAGCTGATTGTGTAGGACTTAAGAAATAAAAGGTGGGCTTGCACGTGTGCGGTGGCAGACTTTCTGATCAGTCACGGGGAAGGGGGAGCACCTCCTCAACAGGGTTGAGGATGGCTACAGGGTCATCCAGAAAGACTGCAGGCAGATTCATCAGGGTGGGACCCTTGGCCAAGGCAAATGTCTCCCAGAGTGGCTGCAGGTCATCTGATGTAGCCATGGCTGGACACAAGGCACTTTGCGCAGCTGTGGAGAAAAGATAAAGGAAGAAGTGTCTCTTGGAGGGCATCAGGTGTTTCTGTGCTGTCTCAGAGGATCTCACTAATATTTTCCAGGTTGGACTCAAACTTGTGGTCTCAAACTTGTAGTCTCAAGTGATCTTCTTACTCACGCTTCCTAGAATTGGGGTTATAGGCATGAACTTGCCTAAAGAAGAGAAATACAATATCGCATGTTTTAATGTCCATGAGTCTGACACCATGTAATTATGTATTATTCTTTTGGTCTGTGCTTTTGCATGCATATTTGCCAATTATTTGTTAAATTATTTTTCCCAGTTAGCTTTTTTTTTTAATTCACAAACATTAAAAAAAATAACATAATCAAGAAAAAAGCAAGGAAAATCAAAAGTAACTGGTTTAGCCTGTAATCCCAGTGCTCTGGAGACTGAGGCAGGAGGACCACTGAGGGTTCAAGAGCAGCCCCAAGGTTACATGGTGAGTTCAAGACCAGCTGAACTACATAGCAAGACCCTGTCTCAAAAACAAAACAAAACAAAATCCCAAAAAAAAGTGAATAATTGGCTTAAAGTATTGTGTCAATTAACTTCATCGGGGTCAATTTTAGCTTTCATACACTTATTCTTTCAATATATTAATTGACCCCTTTATGTTGGGAGAAACATGTTAAATGGATGAGGCTTATAAGAACAGGAGGATGAACATTAATAATGCATAACATACTTATTACTTGCTGCTATGGTGGGAATGTGTCTTTCAAAAGTTTGTATGTTGAAGTACAGGCAAGGACTTTCTGAACAGAACTCTAATTGCACAGAAAATAGTACCAGGAATCATATCAAATGGGATCATATCTAATTAAAGAGCTTCTGCACAACAAAAGAAGCAACCACCAGAGTGAAAAGAAAACCTACAAGCCGGGCGTGGTGGCACACGCCTTTAATCCCAGCACTCGGGAGGCTGAGGTAGGCGGAGCGTTGTGAGTTCAAGGCCGGCTTGGGCCACAACGTGAGCGCAAGGCCGGCCTGAGCTACATAGTGCGACCCTGCCTCAAAAAACCAGGGCCGGGAGTTTGGCTCAGCAGCTTAAGGGCCTGTCTGGCAGGTGTGAGGCTGTGAGTTCGATCCCCGGTGCCGCAAAAAAAAAAAAAAAAAAAAAAAAAAAAAAAAAAAGAAAACCTACAGAATGGGCAAAAAATATTGCCAGCAATTCCTGGGACAGAATGTACTTAGAATGTATAAAGAACTAAAAATACATAAATAAATAAACCTCCTCCAATAAAAAGCCTGATCAAAAATGGGCCAGTGAACTGAATAGACACTTCATAGAAGAAAAGTACAAAAGATCAATAAATATGTGAAGAAATGTTTAGCATTGCTGACCATTAGAGGAATGCAAATCAAAACAACCCTGAGATTCTAGCTTATCTCAAATAGAATGGCAACCACCAAGAAATCACAAAATAACAAATTCTCACCAGACTGTGAGAAAAAGGAAATATACATTGTTGGTGGGGATGTAATGTAGTACAACTATTATGGAAATGAGTATGAAGATTCTTAAAATCTAAAACTAGAATTTCCACTTGATTCAGCTATTCCTCTTCTAGCTTTATTGCAGCACAATTCATTATAGCTAAATCTTGAAATAGGTCTTTATGTCCTTCAATAGATGAATGGATAAAGAAAATGTGGTATTTACATAAAATGGAGTACTACTCTGCCATAAAGAAGGAAAAAACTTGAGTAGTTTGTAGAAAAATGGTGGCACCTTGAGACCCTAATATTAAGTGAAATAAATAAGACATGTAAACTTAAATATCACACAGTTTGTTTTATATGAGAATCTCAAATTATAAATAAAAAGCAAAATAAAAAGTAGATAATTGAAAGTAGAGGTGGCAGTTAGGTATAGTAACCCAGTGGGATGCATGACTACTATCTGGTACAATTGTGCTAAGCCTCCACTGATAATGACAAGGAGCTCAGAAACCAAGGTTGAGCAACGAAAATTACTTACTTGAAATGGATTGATCAGAAGAAATGACCATCGCCAAAAAATCAAATAATGAGTGCTGGTGCGGCTGTGGGGAAAAGGAACCCTTCTACGGTGTTGGGGGAATGTAAACTAACACAACCACTGTAGAGATCAGTATGGTGATTCCTCAAAAAACTAAAACTGAGGACTGGGACTATGGCTCAGTGGCATAAGTGCCTGCCTGATAAATGCAAGGTCCTGGTTCAATTCCTGGTACCCCTCAAAAACAAAACAAAAAACTAAAACTAGAATTTCTATTTGACCCAGCTATTCCCCTTCTAGGTATCTTCCCAAAAAAGTTAAAGACATCATACCACAGCAATATACGTGTATCCATGTTTACAGCAGCACAGTTCTTCACAGCTATCTTGGAAATGGCCTATATGTCCATCAACAGATGAGCAGATAAAGAGAATGTTTTTGTACACATGGAGTACTACTCTGCCATAAAGAAAGATAAACTCGAGTCATTTGTAGGAAAATGGATGCACATTGAGAGGGTAATATTAAGTGAAATGATCAGACACACAAGCTTAAATATCACATGGTTTCTTTTACATGAGAAAGCAAAATATAAATAAAGAGCAAGATAAAAGATGTTTATTAAGAAACAGGGAGCTAGATCTTTTGCAAATAGGAGGGGAACCAAGAGACGGGGGGAAAGAGAGGGAGAGTTGGGCAAGGGGATGAGAAAAAAGAATTGAGATGCATTATGTACAATGGACCCCAGGAGGAATTGTAATCATCACACAATGCAAACATATTCTAATAAAAGTAAAAATTGAGACAGAAAGTCATGTGATCAGCTCCCATTCACAAAATTAAAGTTAAGATCGACTTTTTCATCTCATAGACCTAAGACTGAGCTACAGTGGCAAAAACTTTCCACCCAGCAGCCACTACTGTGCGTGCAACTCGAGGGTGGCGAGAGAATGGGGGTGGTCATGGCGCTCTTTGTGGTACCCAATATAGCAGGAGGCACAAGGTGGAGGCGTGGAAGTTTTCACTGAGCTCGGCATTGCTGTGATTACTCATATGTCACAGCTTCCAGCAGAAATAAAGCTCAAATTTTAATGTGTATAAATTGTTGTACTTTGGATCTTTAATGTTCCCAAAAGGCCTATGTATTAAAAGCTCTCCTCTCCACTTGGCTTTTGGAAGGTGGTGAAAACATTAAAGAGGTGGGGCTTGCAGGTCAGTCTGTGTCACGGGGGCATTGTCCTTGAAGGGTTACTGGGGCCTGGCCCCTTTGTCCCTCTTCCTTCGCACCCACCTGTGAGATGAGTGGCTTTGCTCCTGCCACACTGTGCTGCCCTGCCACAGGCCCAAAGGCAACAGGGCCCACTGACCCTGAAGTCTCTAAACTGTGAGACAGAATAAACCCTTCCTCTTATTAATTTGATTATCTCAGTTGTAGTGACTGAGAAGTGACTAACATATCAGTCATTTTCAATCTTTCTAAATGCAGATTCTGATTTAGAAGATTGGATAGTGCCTCAGACCATGCATTTCTAATAATCTTTCAAGAAGTTCTGACCATCCTTGGACTGCAGAGTGATGCTGTACATTTATCAGTGTGTTTATTTGCAGTCACCCTACCTTTGCTTTCCTACTTTCTCTGTGGGGTGTTTCAGACACCTGCTAATTGCTCTAGTAAATTTCTGTTTTTGGGAAGTCACTGTCAATGTGAGGACTTCAGAAGGCTCTAGGACCAGAAGGGGCCTTGTGTCACCCTGCTTGCTGATGGGTGTGCTTTCAGATTCTTGGAGTGGGAGCCAGATGTACACCTGTGCTGCCTCCACTAGAAGCGCCTCCCACTCAGCGGTTCTGTCCCCCTACTGCATTCCATGACTGAGGTTCCCACCCTTTCCCTTAGCTCTAGACCTCCCTGTCCTGCACGTTATAATCTCTCCTCCTCCTTTGTTGAAATGAAAGCTCAAAATATTTTTTCTAGCTCCTTTCCAGCACTAAAAGGCTTTTATTTCACTGCTGTCCTCTTTACCCCACATTTTATTCTTATCTTCATCCACTACAATTGTCTCTCTGGAGTTAGAACAATTAGTTCCCCCAACTATCCACTGGTTTCCATCTCCACGTTCCTTCTCGAGATGGTGCCACCAGTTACTGTTACTTTCTCTTATACAATCAGTATCCTCCTTTTATCCATTTTTTCTTTCTCTTCTCACATACTCAGGTCTCACTTTTCTTTTCTAAAGTTTCATAAAGGAAGTTAAAGTATATCTGCCAAATAGAGAGAACATAATAACTTCTCATTTATCTACCAATCCACTACAGTAATTGTTAAAATCTGCATTTCTGAAGAAAACATCTTTCAATCTTGGTTTTTCCCTTGCACACCACCTCATATCTTGGCTTCCTCTTGTGGCTGAGCCCCTTTTTCTAATTCCTGGCTCACGTCACTTGTTAACCTCTTGCCCTGTTGTTCCTCTCCTGTCTCACTACAGAAATCTTATTTCCATTCTGCATTACTAGATTCAGGGACCATTTCTCAGGCTTCCTCCTTCTTTGATGTCTCGAGAGGATTCCAGTATTTCTCAGGCTTTTTCTCTGAGCAGCTGGAATTAGCACTGGTTGTCCACAGAAGGACTTTGGAGGTCAACACTCTGACACTCACTCCAGGGCTTTCAGAGCTATATGTACTTTTCCAAACTTATTACCATGTCAAAACCTTTAATCTTATCTCTGTCCTAGAAGTAAAGATGGGCCACTCCTTAAAGATGGTGGCCATATCTCTTGAAAAGGTAAAGTCCTTAACTGTATCTAGCATGGTGCCTTCTCTTAATCAAAACACCATAAAATACTAACTGATTGTGATGCTGATGATAACCATGACTGCCACTCACACATAACTATAAA
>RJWM01024276.1:0-30944 GCA_004363535.1 Dasyprocta punctata | reverse complement strand
GACCCTGCCTCAAAAAACTAGGGCTGGGAGTTTGGCTTACTGGCTTAAGCACCTGTCTGGCAGGCATGAGAGTGTGAGTTTGATCCCTGGTGCCAATTATTTTCTGAAGGGAAGTGGAAGTGGCACCCAGGCCCATGGTAAGCACCTGCTACAGGCAGCCCTACTGTGGCCTGTGTCAAAGTCAGTCCCAGCTCCCAGCTCCCAGCTTCTGGCTTCATTGGTTTGCTCTTGTTTTTGATCCTGGTTCTCCAGCTCTCACTCTCTCTGAGAAAGCACCTATCTTTTTCCACCTAGGTGTGTGCCAGGGTTGGGTTCTGTGATTTGTTCCTAAGATCTCTGAGTAATACATATTTTTTTCTTTCTTTCTCCATCTCCTAAATCAAGGTATTCCAATTGGTTTTTTCCTTGGCTGTTTTTTTCTCCATCTACGTGGTTTTGACTGGGATCCTCATTAGTTTCTGAAGCATCATTTTTCACCTTTGTACTAATTTGTCCTAACACTTTTCCAGATTCTACCTCTCTACTGAGCATGGTTTAATCTCACATCACTAAGCACACATCCCCTGCATGATACTGTGACATCAGAATCAACAAGACTGACTCAGATTTGCACATTTCATCTCGTTAAAAACTTCACTCTCTTCCTGGCTAAACACTCTTACTTTAAAATTTCCATCCCTTCCATCACTTCCACCCCCAAAGAACCATTACTAGATTCTGTTTATTTTTTCCTACCCAGTAACTATGTACACCACATCACTATGGCAACTACTTCGTTCTTGTATGAATAACTGTCCTATGCTCCCTATTGACAGTTATTCTCTGAATTGACTTAATACAGGTGGTCAGATTAAACTGTCTAAGACATAGGTCAGGTCATATCATCTTCAGTGCCTCAGGCTAAATGGAAACTACAATTTGACTGTCTACAATTTAATCTTAGTTTCCTCTTTTTGCCTTATTTGTCTATGTAGGATTTTTAAGAAAACACCTGTCATCTCTGCTTGTGTTCTGTACATTGCCACTTTGATGACTTTGTTTAGGGTATTTTCTTTGCTTGGGATATCTTTCTCATAGTTCAACCTGTGTCTATCTCCTCTATAAAGTCTTCTACCTCTTCCCCTTGTAAAGTGCATCTCAACATTTAATATGCACAGGAATCACTTAGACATCTTGCTAAAATACAGATTCTGATTCAGTAGTTCTTGGATAAGTTTGAGATTCTACATTTCTTTTTTTTTTTTTTTTACGGCACCAGGGATTGAACTCACAACCTCCTGCCTGCCAGACAGGCGTGTAAGCTGCTGAGCCAAACTCCCGGCCCTGCTTTTTTGAGGCAGGGTCGCACTGTGTCGCTCAGGCCAGCCTTGTGCTCACGTTGTGGCCCAAGCCGGCCTAGAACTCACAACGCTCCTCCTACCTCAGCCTCCCGAGTGCTGGGATTAAAGGCGTGCGCCACCACACCTGGCTAGAGATTCTACATTTCTAACAAGCTCTTGGATGATACTGCAGGCCCCCAGACCACATTTGGAACAGTGAGGCCCTGGAGAGAAGAATGAACTTTTATAAAACCACAGGGCAAGATAGCAAGATGGAATTTTATATTGTTCACTTACAATATTCTAAAGTCTTTAAAGTACCCATTGTGCCTCCTCGAAGGGAAGGATTGAAATTGGTTCATTATTTTGATTGAATACAGTCACTTAATGGATTTATTTTACTTGAATTCAATATGTTTCAGACATCACCTGATTTCTATTCCTCTTGTGGCTGCCCATACTTCTTGGTTAACTGAATTTCACATGGATAAATACGTGGGAGAAGGCGTTACCCCACATGTCACCTGATGCAGGTGAGGATGTTTAAGATAAAACTTTTGTAATTATTATTACAGCATAGTTCTGGGTTGTGATAAAGGGAGCCCATTCTAGTTCAAGCAAAAAACAATTCATGAGGTCATATTAGGTTGCTCACAGGGTGGTTGAGGGGATTAGAGATTACATAGCAAAATCAAGGCACAAAATAATTCACGGCCACCTGTCCTGGGAAGACCCTGCAGAATACTGTAAATTAGAAAGGAGTCTTGGCATCTTGGCCCCTCAGCTGGGGAAAGTGCCCTTTGTCCACCACCACCCTCATCAGATGCATTCTGTGTAGGATCTCTTTCTTCATGTTTGTGTTAGTTGTCACTATGTAACAAATTGTCACGAAAGTTGCGACTTGAAACAGCAGCAATTTATTCTTTCACAGTTCTGGAGACTAGAAGTCCTAAATCAGGTTTTACCAGGCTGAAATCAAGGCCTTGGCAAGCTATGCTCCGGCTAGAGGGACCAGGAAAGAATCCGTTTGTCTTAGTCACTTTGTCATTGCCGAGACATAATACCAGGTTCCTACAATTTAAAGATAAGAGGTTTATTTTGGCTTATGCTTTTAGAGGATTCAGTACATAGTCAGCTGAGAGCTAGGGCATGGTGGAAGAATCCAGTGGAGGAAAGCTGCTCATATCATGGTGTCCAGGAAACAGAAAGAAAAGGAAAGAGCCTGGGAGGGAGATATACCCTTTCAGGTCATGCCCCAGTGATGCCTCTCTTCCTTATCAGAATCCACCTCTTAAGGGCACATTCAATTGAACACATCCATGCATTAATACACTGATGAGCATAAAGTTCCCATGGTTCAATCACCTTCCAAAAGCACAATCTCTGCACTGATGAGGCCTCATGGGGGACATTCTAGATTTAAACCATAATGCTGTTGCTTCTCTTTCAGCTTCTGGTGGCCACTGACTTTCTGTGGCTTGTGGCTACATTACCAGTATTTTCCAGGCTGACATTGTCAAATTCCTCTCTGTTCTGTGTCTACACTGCCTTCACCTCTGTGTTCTAAGTTCCCTCAGAGTCTCCTTAGAAGGATCCCCATGATGGAATGTAGAGCCCACCTAGATAATGTGGGATGACCTTCCTGTGTCAATATCCTTAATCACATTTACACAGACTTTGCTATATAAGGTAATATTCACAGATTCCAGGGATTGGGACCTGATATCTTTGGGGGCCATTATTTGCTTCTGGACTGATCTGACTTGTGTACATCTCACTGATGAAGCCTAGGTCGCATGCCTGTTCCTGAGCCACAAGAAAAGATAGGAAGTGAGCTTCCTGTCAGGAAAAGTATTTAAAGATGACATGTGGTCAAAATGTAGTCAGATATCAACTACAATAGTCTCTAAAGCTTCATAGAAATGAGATTTTATGTAAAGGACTAGCAAGAATCTTTAAACTGAAAAAGGATATCTGTTACAATTTAGACCTAAAATGATCCCCAAAACTCTCATGTATTTAAAGGAAGATGATTATATCACAAGGATGCCGTACTCATCAATAAATTAGTTGAGTTCATAGCTGAATGTACCATTGGGAGGTGGGACCTAGCTGAAGAAGGTGGGTTATTTGGGGCATACCTTTGGAGGTTCTCTCTCTCTCTCTCTTCCCTTCTCTCTGGTTCTGGTTTCCACAATGTAGTATTTTCCCTCTACTTTGCCCCTTTGCCATGGTATTTGTGCCTTGGAACCAACTGACCATGGACTGAAACCTCCAGAACTATGAACAAAATGAACCTTACCTCATTTAAATTTTAAATTATGTTTGTTGAGCACTTTGTCCCTGTGATGGAAAGATGACTAATACAGAACCTATTGCTGGATATTCATGGTTCCAATTTTAAACAAGGGAAAACCACCAATCTAGAAATTTTTCTTCTTCTTTGGGTGGGGCTGGAGGAGGAGTGGCAAAAGCAAACAAATACACAATATGAGGAGGATTTGAGAGCATGTTCTTACCTGTTCCAGGTCCCTAATCTGGGAAGCTCCATTAGATTTTACTGACAACAACATTTGGTTATAATATTGTAAATTTCAATTTCTATCTGGTCTGATGTGTATCACTCCTATAGTATCCAGGGCATTATAGCAGTAAAGACTTGGGCAATAACAAGAGAACAACTTCTGTTTCTTCAACTTTCTAGTATGTGATTTTCAGCCAAATCTAAGTGATTCTTCTTGTACCTACCCATTTTCCTCTATGCACATGTATTTCTCTATGCACATGTGTTTCTCTATGATTTGGCTGTATTCTCTCACTTTGAAATAGTATGCTGTTATTTTCCTAATAAGTATTTTTTTAAATTATAAAATAATCTTTAAGGATATAACATGTCTTAAAAGTGTTACAGTAATGTTTGGAATTTTCCAGGTCCCATGGTGTCCAAATTGATGTGGTGGGAACAATAATTCTGCATTTGGGTGCATATGTTTTTAAAAGGAAAAGAGAATGATGAAAAAGACAATTAAGATTGGAATTTATGACAAATCCACAGTACAAATACATTTTAGGCTCTTATGTGTAAATAATCTGGCAATATTGTTTTTATTGTACACATTTTCCTGCATGTTTCTGAGACATGCTTAATATTCAATCTGTTCTTTTGAGTGTTTTTGTGAATCTGATGGCGTAATAAAAATTTTGTTTTAGAAGACCAGAATCAAAGTAATTAAAAAGAAAGGAAAAGAAAAAAAGAAAAAATGATTTTTTTCCCCTTTAACTTTGGAGGTGTTTTTATTTCTTTGCTGAGAGACTTTATTCAGGAAAGGACTACAGTGTGAAAATGTGATTGACAATGATCCCAGCTTCCCCACACATTATCTGAAAGTTTGGGGCAAATTTCTGACCCTCCTGTTGCTCCATTTCTCATTAGAAGATGAGAATAATAACCAGGTCACTTTCTTATTTCTCAGCACTAGTTACTTTCCCCTTCTTTAGATATGATTGGCATTTTTGTAACATATATTTTAGTGATTGTCTCTTCTTTGGTTCTTGAGTAGTTCCATGTCTGTTCAACACTCAAAATGCCCATCTCTTTTGTTCTCAAGCTCCTGATTTTATATTACCTTTCTGGTGTGTGTGTGTGTGGGGTGGATGGAGGACAGCTATAGAGATTTGGGAAGTTTCACTTTATGAATTGATACTTCTGCTTCAGCATAATGTTGGTATTTGATCAAACATAAAAAGCTTCAAGCTTTTAATGTCCTGCTGACACTAGTATCAACAAAGCATTGAAGCGGAAGCTTTCTGGCAGCTGATTAGAGGGAAATTTTATTTCAGTAGCTTTAAGACTAAGTATACCTTTTAGTAGATCTTTCTCAAGGATAAGCTATATTGTGCATTATAAATCACATTCAAGAACTTTATTAAAGGGCCCTTGATAATTTGGTAATATATTATCACTATGTTTTGGAAAGGTGATAAATGACTGCTTTTTATAGTGTAATTTAAAATAATAATATGGATTACAGTTGTGTTCAGTCATGAAAGTATAATTTAACAGTTTGGGCTCATAATAACCCCCTTTTTTTTTTCCCTTGACAGTGTCCATTCTTATTTTAGCACAAGAATGGCTTACTGGGTCGTGATTTACAGCACTTGCTTTTAGAATCTAGTAGGGCTGAACTTGTGTTTAATTAGAATTTTATGTTGTTGTGTTGGAAAGCATCATATGAAAACGAAATTGAAAGCTAGAGGATGAAGACAGTGAAACAGTGAACCATTCCAACATCAGAAGCATGTTTTAGGTTTGAGAGCTTGCTGTGTCAGTAGGGCCTCTCCAGGAAGAGTTGACTCACTGAAAGTAGTCGCTAAGAAAGTTTATAAAGGTGTGAGAAGGTTATGGGAAGCAAAAAGGGATCTGGAAGCCCGACAGGAACTCCATACAGCAGGGAGCCTGTGCCATTCAAGGCCTGAAGAAGAAAAGTGGCTTTGGTGTTTCCGGACCTGGAAAATGCTGTAGCATTGGGAGACGAAAATGACAGGCACTGAGGCCCTAGTGGAGAAACGTGGTCACGGCCAGGCTGTCGCAGGGCAAGGGGGGAGTCGGGGGATCCATATTTCCGAGCTTTCTTTTTTTTTTCAATCATCTTCAAATGTCCTTTCTGGGTCGCCCATTTTGCTGGACCCAATTGAAGCTAGAGGGCTCAGATGTCCTTGATGTATTTTCTGAGGCACAGAGCAGGATACAGAGGGGTGGTGTGTGGATTTAGAGGAACTGCTGGTATCCATACAGGAATGAGGCTGAAAGACTCAGCATTAGTATTTACAATAAATGTGAGCAATTAGAATCTAAACTTATAGTTTAGATCTATTTCGGCCCCCAATTCTCATGTTCTTGAAAAGTAATTAGTTTATGGGGATCGTACTGCTGGCTTGCTCTGGGGAGGTAAGATCTGCTTGTTGGAGGTAGGTGACTAGGGACATGGCCTGGAAGATCTGTCTCCTTCCTCAGCTCCTCTCTTTCTGTCTGCTTCCTGTCCACCATGTTGTGAGTGACCCTCCTCCACCAAGGCTCTCTACCATGTTGTCCTGTTTTGAGGCTTATGGACTATGAACTGAGATGTGAGCCAAGGTAGGTCTCTCCTTTGAATTGTAGGTGTTGGTATTTTGTTCCAGCACTGGGAAAGTGACCAAGATACTTAGTAATCCAGTTTCTGTTTTTTCTCCTTTTAAGTCACTAGTAAAAAAAAAAAAAAAGGCTCATGTAAATTTTTCTCTTTTTATTTCTGGGGTTATGTGACTTTCAGAGAAGTTTGTTTTACATCTTTAATCAGGTTAGAATGGAACTCACCAGCTTTTAATAAGAATTTATCAGTTTTTAGGAACAGAGATCGAAACAGAAGCAACCACTTCTTGTTGCTCTCCAAGGCCAAAGAAGGAAGTGTTCTCATTTTTAGGATCCACTGGAAAAAAAATAAAAACAAATGGATAACTTTGCATTTAATTATTTGTTATGGTGCCTCTGGATTCCTGATTTCCCCTCCTGCATTTTCTTGCTTCAACTCCCTGCTCTCAGGTCCACAAAACTGTTTGGATTCTAAAGCACTGTTGCAACTCTCACTTGTCTGAGTGTCTGAGTTAGAGGAAGAGCCTGTTTTCTTTTCTCTGATTTTTTTTGCCTGTGAGCAAGGTCTTATCATGATCCTGTGGACTAGATGCCCTTACCAGTGAGACTTCCCTCACATGTGCCCTTCTGGAGCAACATTCCCAAGCCATCACTGCCGCAATAGAATCATACACAAGATTTGGAGACAACATCACAAAGCCAGTTTACTAATTTACAGTTAGAAATTTAAGGCAAGAATGCTCACACAATCAATACTTTGCTCAAACTGAATGGGAATTTTTTTTATTTTAAAGAGGATAAAGCAGAATAAAACCAATCAAAGCAAACCAGCATAAGAGATATAGGACTTCAAAACATGTGAAATCAGCAATAGTTACCATAATGCTTTTTGAGGTCGGATAACTTTGGACATAGTAAAGATCAAACAGAACAGAATAGAATAGAAACAATAAAACAAAACAATGAATGCATTAAAGGACTTCAAAACAACCCAATAGTAAATCCAAAATTGCTACCATAATGTATCTTGCTATCTTTGAAATAGCTGCTCCTGCCATCA
Organism: Dasyprocta punctata; assembly: GCA_004363535.1. Classification (NCBI taxonomy): domain Eukaryota; kingdom Metazoa; phylum Chordata; class Mammalia; order Rodentia; family Dasyproctidae; genus Dasyprocta; species Dasyprocta punctata. The sequence continues at coordinate 23,437 of RJWM01024276.1, read as the reverse complement.
GATTTGATATAATCAAACAAAACAAAAGAGAATTAAACCCAACCCAACAAAACAATGGAAACAGTACAGAACTTTCAAAACAAGACCATAGGGAATCAACAATGACTGCAACCCTCAGAAGGAGATCCCCATCCTCTGAACCTATGATCAGACCACTGGCCCTAGACCTGCAATGTTAGTGAAACAATAATTGCATTTCACCTCCACACCTACCATCACTGCCAGTCACTTATGGCAGGGGTGCCAGGGTATTGATACTTCTTGTTTTCCAGCCCACATGCCAGAAGCAGCTGGGGTCTCTCTGTTCCAGTCTGGTGGTGGCCCGCACATGGTGCTGTTTCCCAGACTGGGCTTGCTTGCTGGTGTAGCCTAGTTCTTTCTACTCCTTGTCCATGAATGCCCTGAATGAGAATTTTAACCACAATCATAAACAATCATTATCATAGGATCCTAGTACACAAAGTTGGGAAGTTAGACATTCTTTTAATACAAGGCAAATGTACACTGAGGACCTACCTACTAGCTAAGGATTTTTGGTGAGCGTGAAAATAGTACAAAGGAAGTTAGACTTGTGACAAAAGGTAAAATTGTCTTATAATGCATCCTTAACACTGGAGGGAATTCTGAGAGCCCTACAATCCTAAATATCCATAAGACCTTTGAGAGGCTAGGTCTTTTTGCCCTAGATTGCTGTGGATGCCTGTCTTTGGTTTGCTTCCAAGGGACACTGTGTCCTCCCTTCCACATCCTTGTTTATCATCTTCTTGCTTTTCTTCTTCAGAGAGGTTTAATCAAGACACAATCTGGACAGGTGACTTGGGGAACTATTCTCTATCTTTTTTGATTATTTGTGCTCAAATCTATTCTCTGTGGATTTCAGAATTAAATTCCAAAGGAAATTCTCACCTCTTGTATTTGGAGTAGGTCTCAAGCACTAACAGCAGGAGAAGAAGTATATGGTTCAACTGGTGTGTTGGTCAGTCAAGTCTTCTGTGGAACGAGGTCCAGCCTAGCTGTCATGCCCACTGATTTGTTCACACATTGAATGCCAGTTAGGTGTGATCCCCCAAATCTCCTTATGCCAGTTTTACTAGGTATTGTAATTTACTGTTAATTCTATGACACAAAATGAGTATGAAGCAAATTCATTTACGAAAACTAAGATGAAGCATTTCCAAAGACAATACATATCTAAAAATTCTGTTATTGAGCAAGACACTTTGAAATAAGGTGAACTATTATACTGCTTTAGAACTCAAACTCTAATTGGTCTATCAGGCATTTTAAAATTTTAACCCAATGAAGACATCGAAACTGGAAACTGTGAACAAAACCTTTGGCAATGCTTTATGTGTAAGGCCAAATAAAAGCAATCTTAAAAGGAATGATACATTCCCAACATTGAAGGGTTAATGGATAAATATGTATTTGTGTGTTCTAATAGAAGATAAAATGTATGTATCTATTAACTTTTATGCTCTTGGTGTGACTGCATTTTTTACTTCCCTAACTGGGGTTCCAACTGGGTGGAAATGAGTGCTTCAAAATGCAGTCTGAGTAGTAATAGTATAAGTACCAACAACTACCACCCATTGTGGTAGAACTACATAGGACTATATTTTGGTAACAAATGCAGGTTATTACCAAAATATACATTAATTTACCTATTAATATGCAATTATAGGTTGTCTTGTAAAGTTATACCTAAACAAGTAGGACTTCTTTCTCAATATGTTTCTCTTCTCCCTACATTTTCTTGGGAAGTCTAGTATGATATACAATGTCAACTCCAGTGAGATCCCTTTGTGAATCCCCATTTCACTGAGCTCTTTGATCTTTCCCATGGCCAGGAGCCCTTGCTTCATTCAGGTACATGCACACTGAACATTCCGTTAGTGTGCAGAGACTGGTTTTCTTTGGCAGCTTTAGGCATCATACAGAGTAAAACGGGAGTAAACAGTTTCTTGTCTGATCAGAGGAGGCCTTCATTAAGAAGTACAAGTGGCGATGGCTTGGGTAAACACTTCTCTATTAATCCATACTCAGTCTTGAAAAGTCCCTGCTTAGCCTCCAAAGCCCTCAGTGACTCATTGAGGTAATACTTCCTGTTAGGTCCTCAACTCCCCTGAGTCCTTTCTGTGTCTTTACTTGTTCTGCCTTATTTCCTGTATCTCCTATTCACGGTGTGACTGGAGCAAGAGCCCTGCTCACTCCCACATCCATGAGTTGAGTTTCCCCAAGTTCTGTCTTTTAAGAAGGTAAAATTTAAGCCAGACATGGCATACATACGAAGTCCTGGCACTTTGGGAAGCTGAGACAGGAGGATGGCAAGTTTAAACCTAGCTTGTGCAACTTAGTGGGACCTTGTGTCAAAAAAAAAAAGAAAAAAAGAATAGAAAAGAAAACAAAAACAAAACAACAACAACAACAAAAAAAAAAATGGGCTGAGGATGTAGCTAGGTACCAAGGCCCTGGGTTCAATACCCAGCACTACGAAGGGGATAGGGGGGCAGGAAACTTTAAATAATTTCTCAGGCTAAGACCTCATCAGTTGGGACTAAGGTGCTCCAGTAAATTTACATGTTACCATGTGGAAACAATAATAAAGTCGCAGTTTCAGGGTTGGGGGAGAGGCAGGAGGAAACAGAAGCAGTCCTTTCATAATTTGTCATATTAAATTAGAATATACATTTATTTGAAAAACATCCAGGTAAATGTACACTAAATCTAATGTAAGTAAGAAACTGTCAGGAAGAAATGGAAAAGAGCATTTTATATTAATCTTGAAGTCAATTTCCACTAGTAAATGCAGGTACAGGAAACAAATTAAAAATAGCATAGATCAGGATGTCTTTTTTTAAAAAAAGGAAGACATGGTATTGCTACTCATAATTATAAGAAATGGATGATTATATTTTAGATGAGTTAACTTTGGTCCATCACACTAACTTCATGGTGAGAAGAAAACAGCACTTGAATGATTTTTTCCCCTTAATTTGTTCTAAATTATAGCAAAGTGCTCTGCAAGAATCAAGTGCTTGTGTTAATTAACTCTAAGTAAAGAAGGTCACTGGTATACCTAGGGCTCATTTTGTGGTTTTAGTTATAGATTTTCTTCTGCAATTAGAATTCATCATCAGGCATTGTAAGCGCGTGCAGGTTGTCACTTTTTTATCTAGCACTTCAGAAATAGGCACATTTATTGGTTCTCCTTTAAAAACATTTAAAATGTAATAACAATAATGGGGGACTGACTTAGGAAATGATATAAATGTTTCAAGTATACCATATATATAAGCATACCTTGAATATTGACATTATTCTGAGTCTTAGTATTATGGCTAAATTTTTAAAACTGCATATAAATTATTGTTCAGAACTTCAAATTTTACAACATAAAGGATTAGCAAATCTGAATTTAAACTGTTTTATATGGAATTATAAACACAGAGATGAAATCATAAATGCTATAAATTCTTGTAAATAATCCATGCTATCAAAAATAGCATTACGCTTTAGAGAATCCTAAATAACTAAAGACAATATTTCTAAAAAGATACGACTTTTTAATGCTTATTGCTAATGTGCACTTAGATTTAGTTTCTTTGAAAGTAAGCCATTATTTTTATTTCTAAGAATTTTATGGGCCATTAAACATGTTAATTATGTTGTGCATCAAACAAATTTATATATATATATATTATATAGATTTAAAACAGAAATTCCTTACATAAATTAATATTTGAATTTCATGTACAAGCAACAATCTAGATTTATTTGCCTTTTCTAATCCACTCGAATATTAACTAGGAATCACTATAAACAAATTGACTTTGATGTATTCAACCACAGCACAAAGGTAATAATGTACTGTATGTCATTCCTGTGATAATGTTTTTTCCCTGGAAATTTAAAAGTTAACTGAACACAACATTGGTCCTTCTTATCTATGAACAAAACTAAAAACTTTCTCCCTGACTCAAAAAGATATCAAAGAAAGCTGTTTTATTGAAAATTTCCTATGACTTAATAGTCATCATGCAACCCCATGAAGCCTTTTTCTCTCTGACAGAATTAATTAGTAACCCATTCTTTTTCTGATTCTGTTCCTCCTGTTAGTATTTGTATTACCTGAATAGTAGTATTCTCATTACCAAACCAGTGATCCAAATAAGACACTGCCTAAAAAAGCCTGGTTTCATTTTTAACATTCAAACAAGTACGTTAATATTTATTCTTATCACTCACTTAGAAATCCAAGATAGACAAAACACGCAACTTTGTCATGAGTCTTCCACTTGGATAGGGTAAAATGTCAGGTTCTTACCAAAAACCTGTATCTTTTTCATTTTCTTTCACCATATTTTTTCTCTAGAAATACATTTTTGGACAATTAAAATGAATTAGGGTCTCAAACAGAGGCAGTTACTGTTCATGCAGTTCCATTGTATACTACACATGAATTCAGATTATGAACATGGGACAAAAATAACTCATTTCTTACTTGTTAGTTCACCCTTAACAGAAAAATATATTAGCACATGGAAACACATGAGACTTTTTTCTAAGTTTATAATTCCTTTATTTTCAATCATACCAATATTGTGAATTTTTTCTTTTGTACCATGGAGGGTTTCACAGGGTAAGCTGTCATAGATTTGGAGTGCAACTCATGCCCTGCTCCTAGTTTCTAAGGTAGACAAAAACATTTGTACAAAGAGAAGTGAGAAAGGAGAACCAGCATGACGCCTTGATTACATGGGTGTTCTCAGGTAAGTCTTTAAAGAAGAAATAATACACAAAGAATAAAACTCTAGAAGTTGAGATCCTTAAATATCCATGCCCTGTGTCCTTTGGAAATCTCTATGCACCCTCAGAATATGTGTCCTAAATTTGAAGACTGTGACTTAGAGAATGTATTCCAGAAGTTCATGGGAGATAGGGATGTAGCTCGGTGGTAGAGTACATGCTTAGTGTGGACAAGGCCCTGGTTCAATTTCTAGCATCAAAACAAAACTAAATCAAAATGCAAAAAGACCCCATAAAAACTATATAATAAATCAATGATAACTGTTCATTTAACTCACTCTGTCAACCACAGGTAGGAGACCTATTAGAAAACTCCAAGGCCTTAGGAGTTGGTAACCTAGATTACATAGATTACGTAGGAGGCCTGGACTTCTGAATAGCTGGATAAAGTAAAGTCCTCTTACAGCTCATGAATGAGAAATAAATTTTTGCTGTGTTCCACTTCCAAGATTTTGGGATTGTTTGTTATAGTATTTAGCCTGCCCTGATGAATGGAGTAGTTAATGTTGCTGAGTAATGTCTCATCACTAAGAGGGTGAAGTGGCCTTGTAGTCAAGAACTACAGTGTCCAGACAGGGCCCCAAATGGGAGTCACAGCCAGTTCTCAGGAAATGAGACAGTGCAAAAGACAGCCAGGATAGGACCAAATTAAAGAGAACAGATAAAAGTTACACTGCCTACAAACTGCATAGCAGTTGCCAACAGAGCTCTGGCAGTGGGTCAGAAAGCTGCTGTCTGTGGATACCATATAACACACCCCCACAGTCAGTCTCCTTCCAATAACAGACAGCGAGTTCTCCCGTGTCTAACTGCCACTTTGAGGAGAAAAGAAACTCCATGGCTGAATGTCTATCTAAAAAGATCATCTCATCCACCTTCAGTAGGGAGTAGAACTTGCGAATAGATGAAAAATTTTATCTGGAAGGAAACTGTTGGAATCAGAAGAACTCAAGATATTAATTGAAAAGTCCAAGATTTTCTATGTCCTGAGTATAAAGATGCTGAGATTAATCATAGAAAGTAATTGAGTTTTAAAGGGAGGAGACACATTAATTATATGTGAGTTTGAGATCCAGGTTTTTTTCTCTTCGTGTTGTAGTTATGAAATACAGTTCAGATTTAAAATAGATGTGGAAAAATTATAGAAAATGCACATACATGATGAAGCAGTATATTTTAGTATTTTCTATTTCTAAAATTTTAGCAATGGAAAGGAGTGCATGGTCTGTTTATGGGGGTCAGATTCCCTGGAGATATGATGCAATACTAAATACTATGCAAATATAGAACACTTACAAGCAATAATGTTTCTTTTTGCTAAAATACTTTTCTAATGACATTTTGTCAAATTGGTGTGTGTGTGTGTGTGTGTGTGTGTGGAGGGGGCTTTGGCTGAAAGGCTAATTGATACAGTTTTCACTGAGTCCACTGAAAAGAAAAGAATTTTAATTTCACTTGACATAGTGTTAAATTGAGTTTTATGCCATCTGTTTACTTCAAGCCAATTATTCATGTGAGTCTTAAATATACAACTCACATACAATATAATATCTTTTAAAAAATGAAGTCCTAGGACTTAGAAACATTGTAAAAGTAGGTTGTCCCAGTGTGTGACCTACACAGCAGTAGTAAAGAGCTGCTATAAGAAGATGCACTAACTGTTCCAGGCCACACAGACCCCTTTCTCAGAGCAGGCTCTTCAATCATATTTCCAAGGATCTTGGGTTGCCACTTAGAAATTCATTCATATTTTTGCCCAGAGCTCCCCCTTGTGACTAGTGGCCACCAGCATTTATGCAGTTGGCTGTGATGATTAAAATGTGCACTCTCAGGAAGGCCCTGAAATTCCCCATTTCCCTCTGTCACAGGTTCTTACTTAATTTTCATAATCATCAGCTATATTTTGCACATAGGCTTTTTTTTATTGGGTTACTGTCCATCTTCCCTCAGAATATAAGTGCTATAAACACTGAGATGTCCTGACTTGCTTACCCTAGTACCTCCACTTTCTAGAATACCACTCTGTTTTTAATAGGAACCCAATAAAAATCTATGTAATGAGTATACTTAAATATTAGAATAGCACTTTGTTTTTAATAGGAACCCAATAAAAATCTACGTAATGAGTAAACAAATATTGATTATGGAGCCATTTTTTCTTTTCCAGAGATTGATGAAAGAAGATTAAATTCTTGATTTTACTATTTACTAACAATATCAAACTTTTAATCATTATTGATTAACTGTACTAGCTAGTCCAACACAAAAGGAGATGGTTCCTAGAAGTCATAGTATGTTATAAAGGACACCTAAATCAACTCACTTATATAATAAAGGTACCTAGGCTGCCTCTGGAGAGCAATTTATTTAGTACCTCTCAGTATGTTCTTTAGCCTGGTTCTAATGGATCTGTAATTCAGATCAATTTTGCCCTTTAAATTCTAGTTATATTTTATATCTTCTGGTTAGGAATTTAAATATCTTTAGTTCTTAAAGCCCATGACTTTCACCATTATTCAAATATTAATATGCTCCTTTAAGCTTATTTGTATGATACTTTAAAGTATCAAACAGCAATCATTTAACAACTGAAGTTTTTTGTCCAGTTTTTAACTATTTGGCTGCTTATTAGAGTGTGCTGTTCACCAATGTCTCTACTATTTAAAGGAATGTGACCAAGCTGGGCTTGGTGAAAAATACCTACAATCCCTGTACTCAAGAGGCTGAGATAGGAGGATTTGAAGCCAACCTGGCCTACACAGTGAGACCATGTCTCACAAATCAAAAAGATTTTTTTCTTCTTTTGTTTGAAAAGCCAGTCCCAATACAAATGGATATTATCCCAAATTAGTTGAGAGCCCTGAATCTGTGAGGTTGGTTTTTTTATTTTTAATATTTTTCTTTTGTACGCGGGATTGAACCTGCTAGTCCTACTACTACTCAGTTATATCTCTAGCCCTTTTTAAATATTTTATTTTGAGACAAAGTCTTGGTAAATTGCCTAGGCTGGCCTCAAACTTGCAGTCCTCCTGCTTCAGCAGAATCTTTAGGATTATAGCCATGTGTCTCCATGCTCCGCTTAGAACCTGTGGGTTTTAAACTTAGAAATTAGTATTTTTCAAACCTGGCTATGAGAATGATTAAATTAGAACCAACAGAAAACCTCTCAGAATCCTTTTCCTCTCATATATAAAATGGGGTTTTAAAATGTGTTTTGGTGCTTCTTTCTCTCTTTTAACTGAATGGGTGTAAATGTCTGAATAGGCACCAGCTTATTTTTAAAATCCGCCCCCCCGCAAATTTTAGTAGGAACTTCTTAATACAAAAACTGCTATTCGCATTGGTTTGTGAGTTTTCACACACATTATAGTTTCCTTTAATACCTCCCCTCTTTCTGAAAATTCCCCTCTTTAACAATGAATCAATTTAAAGAAATGAATAAATCAAAATCCATGTGACAGTGGTTATAATTAAAGACTGTTAATCATTTTAAGAGCAATTAAAGTAGTGAGACTATTCACATTCTAAGGGCATCTGGTTAAAGGGAAGTACAGACTGGACTCCTTTGGTTTTCCTTACTATCTTCACAGCTGAGGTATTCTCAGACTTCGTTGTCACTGGCCATTCTTCTCAAGATCAGAAATGAGAATATTTTCTTCTAAATGTACTGTACTCAAGCTGGTTGTAGGATAGTAAGGACTGCCAAACCCTGCAAGTCTCCGGAAGAAGCCACTATTCCACTTGTAGATGTAGAAGGACAGTGTGGCGGTGACCAGGATTATTACCAATGTCAGTGCAATTGCCAGTGGAACAGTGCTGTGACTGGGCTCTGAAAGAAAATGAAGAAACAGAAAACCTCAGTGACAATGAAGTAACAGAGATACTGTCACATAGTTGCTTTCTATTTTACTATTTCTAAGGAAAATAAAAATATCCCAACTTACCTTTTCCTGGAAGCTCCTTTTCAGTGCGAATATCTAAAATCAATAAAGAATTATAACTAAGGTTTTTAGCAATATTATGTCACTATATACAGCAGGGTTCAGTAAACTATGGTCCATGGGTCAAATCTGATCACTTACTTCTATAAATAATGTTTTATTGGAACTTAGCCAATTCATTCATTTATGCATTGTCTATGACAGTTTTCATTAAGCAATACCAGGGTGACAGAGACCACATGGTCCCTGAAGCCTAAAGTATTTACTCTGTGGCCCTTTATAAGAGAAGTCAGTGCCCCTAGGTTTACAGTGCTCATTATTATTAGTGCTCACAAATATACCTTCATTTTTTTAAGCCAAAGAATTTCTATCAATTCTCAGCACCATGGTGCAATAGAAATACAAGTAAAATAAAGTTTCATTGGGATCTGATGTGGATTTTGTCCAGTAAGGATACCCTGCCTGGCTCCATGCAAAGATTTTACAATGAGCATCTTCTGACCTCTGCCACCAAGAGTCTTGGGAAATGAATAATCTCTCCATTTTAAAAGTGAGCTAGCTCCTGTTCGAGGACTTTCTTTTATATAAATATATGTCTTTCGAGTAGACTATCTCAAAGTTGAACTCTAAAAGTTTTGATCTGGGTAAAAGCCTGCTAAAGATGTAGATGATGATCCAGAGGAAGCTCAGTGAATGCATCTGTGAGAGGAGGAGACACTTCAATACCCTAGTTATACTCTCTCCGAAACACCACTGTCATTATCAATAGCAAATCACAATTTCAAAAAAAAACCCTTAGTACTTTAAAAATAATGTGATGTAATTTGGCATTAAATTATTGAAAACATCATTGTGTGTGAAAGTATTTCTTTATAGAAGTCTGTTAAAGATACTTATTTTTACGATAAAGAAGGCGTAGAAGGAGCATTTAGGAAATTTGCGGTGTACTCCCTGATGGAGCCTCAGTTTGGACAAGGGTTTTTCTCATCTGCAAAGTGTGGATATTTTAACTGCTCCACTACCTTGGGAAGTTGCTATGAGGATAAAAGAGGTGTCATGTATTATAAAAAGCTTTGAAGTCCTGTACGTACAAGAAGACGTCACGTGTTTCTAATTTGTTCTTGATACTTAGAGTCTGGTGATAACTTGGGCATACTGTTTTTTAGCTTTAGTCAGGTTTCTCACACAGGTTTAATACTCATGCCAGTAGGGTTTTAAACACTGGTGCTCACACCCACAGATTTTCTTCCCTTCATTCCTACTAGCTAATCAGTCTTCAAGGCCTGATGAGTCTCTCCTCTGGTTTGTTCCCTCCTTTTAAAGTTCTGTCACTGAGATTACACATGCTGATCTTTGCACTGGATGAGTGCAATTGTGTTGCAGGTATCCACAGAGCACGCAGTGGGTTCCTGTCTCCTCCACCAGGCAGTTCAGCCTATTAGCCTGGCACTCTCTGCAGCTGGATCCTGCCTCACTGGCCAACTGTATTCCCATCACCCCAAACAGGAGCCTTCTACTCCAGTGTAAACTCATTTTCCATTGCCGCCTTTGGCCATTCTAGGGCTTCTGCTTTCCTCTGTTTCAGCATCTAAAATTCCCTTCATCCTTTGAGATCCCAGAGCCTCATCTTCAAAGACTTCTCCAGCAGCCCAGGGAACACCAATCCCTCCTTCCTGATAGTAATGGCATTTAGAATGTATTCTGATTACTACGAACACCTTTGCACCATCCATGATCCTTCTTGACATTCTACCTTAGAAATCTCTGCTGTTTGTCACTGACTCAAATCTTCTGATTTACCTTTCTAAAATTAATTTTTATCACTGCACACTAAGTGTAATGTTCAAGATGAAGTTAAATATAACTTTTACGACAAATTACGCTTCCAACAGAGAATCACATCTTGTATTGGGTGATATACTATGTACCCCCAAGTCCTAACATACTTTTGATGGGGCTGAGTCTGGCACAGGGATTGGCAATGTGAGGGCTGTACCTGCCCAGGGGTGGAGCCGACATACAGTGTAAATGAGGCGCGTCTTCCTCTTGCGCTCCCGCTCTCTCTTCTCTTACCAGCACACCTTGCTGCTTGTGGCCACCATGAACGGCAGCCCTGTCACACCACACTGCCTTGGAGACAGCTAAGTAAGGACTAAAACTCCTGAGAAACTGTAAGAATAAACCTTTCCTTCTTTAATTTTGGGCGTCAGGTATTTTGTCTTGGCAATGAGCAAAAAATAACCAAGACACATCTATTTGTTCACAAAAATACATACCAAATATATAGATTCCATTTCTTGAGGCGGAAGATAGAATTTTAATAGTCTGAGTAGAAACATTTAAGTGAAAGTTGCTGGTTTATGTTCAAGTTCTCTTTGCTTGAAGTAAATTGCCTTTTTGCCTGTTTAGTTAACAGCCAAGATGCCACAAAAGAAGTCATAGAGTCTTTGCATTTATAAGGATTTGTTCCTTCCTATCAGTGAAAAAAGGAGCTGTATATTCTCTGGCTTTTTTTGCTATAGAATAAGATGATAATGCCAGAACCTATCAAATAATCTCTGAATACATGGATTTAACATAACCTTGAAATGCTGAAGTAGTGGGTTATCATTAGTCAGGGTAGACTCAAAATGAAGAATTACCCTCTGGTGTTACCAACCTGCCTCCATTTTACATATAAACCCCTTCTTGTCTTGACATGGGGATAAGTGCCACACTCCTTCGGGGATCCTCAGGGCAATGCACCGATGGGACTTGAGGAGCTCCATGTCTGGTTTCCGAATGCCCCAGTTGGACTGGTCTGTGGGTGTTCCATCAAACCACCTTATGGTTTCATCTGTGGAAAAATGTTTGACTTACTATGAATGATGAACGTGGTCATGAGACATTCTAAGTCTGAAATGAAGAACCATAGAAAGAACCTCTAGAATTTAATGAGACTTCTGGAAGCATCTGCCTACCTCCCTAAGCACAGTCATGAACCCAACATCAAAAGGTAGGTATCAACAAAATTACCTTGTGAGCAATCCTCTATTTACTTTCACTATATTGTTCTCATTTAGTTCATTTAGGGTATCATTATTTTAATGTAACAGCTTGAAATTTTAAATGTTCCATGTAATTTTTAACCAATTTAAAGAAGTCATTTAGTAAATGAAAGTAGTCAATGTAAAGAAAGAATCCTTTGAAGTCCTAACATCTATGTCATTACAAAATGATTCACTTTCTAAAGAAATTTTACAGTGCATTTTAAATAGCAAACCAGTAATATACCAAGGAAGTAGGGCGATGGGAGAGTTCACTCTGGGCCTAGGCAATGAGGTGTGTGTGGGCTGCACTGTCTGAAAAGAACTTAAAACTAACAATAATGCTAACTAAAAGTCAGCCTGTTTTTTATTATCACCATCTGCTAGAAATTCTGGATAATATCAGTGATTAAAGTATTCCTTGCAAGGGTAGGCTCACCCCTGCCCTGGTACACCACTGCAACAAGCTCTCCATGCCAATTAAAATCATCTTCCTTATAAGCAGTACCTTTCAATAACCATCAATTACATAAAGAAAAGAATACCATGGTTCCATTTTATTACAAACTCTGGTCCTTATGAGTAGAAAACAAGAATTCTAATAGCACAGTTTATCACTGAAACATTTGCATAACTTTACCATGCTTTTATAACCCTTAGGAACCTGGAGTATTTTCAAGTCCGGATAGATGTGGGGCGCGGCGACTGAGTCTGTGAACAGAGTTCCAGTTGAACATCTTTACAGTGAGTATAAAGTTAAACTTGTTGTTTGTTTTGATGTCTGTTATTCTGGGATTATTTCAAAGGATAAGAGAGCATAAAAAAAGATAACAATGTTGTTTTTGGGAAAATGTCTTTAGGATTCATGCTATTTTTTTCCCAGCAAATGTGTCCAATGAGAATTTTCTGCTCACAGATGCCATTATCATCAGTCTTAGCAGCCATATATTTATTTATGCCCTCTCCTCATCTCTACTCAAATCACTTACTGTTGCTATCAAGTTGAGCATTCAGCCAAACCATCTGGACAGAAGAACCAAAAGCTAAAAGCTCTTCCAGGAGAAACGAATTTTCATCTTCATCCTTGATTGTTAACAGATTAGATCCTACAAAAGAGAAAAATAGCAAATGAACAAGTATTTGTGTTTACACATACATATAATTTTAAAAATGTAATCTATATCATCACTTGTAGAGTTCAGGCTGTAATGATCCAAGAAATTTCATTATTTAACATGGTGTGTGTGTGTGTGTGTGTGTGTATGCATGTGTGTGGGCACATACACTTGGGGGGATCATTGAGGGCCTCATGTATGCAAGGTATGTGATCCACTGCTAAAATACACACCTAGCCCCAAATTTCCATCATTAATAAATGATTTTTGATTAAAACTTCAAAGTAAAGCCATATTTATTAAAGTTTACCAGCTTGTCCTTAAGAAATTAAAGCAGTATTAACTTTAGAGAACATTAAAAATTCATAATGCATGTGCATTCAAAAGGAACTTTTTCTTGGGAAAGTGCAATATGCTGAGATATCACTTTATGTTTTCAAATTCTAAACTGGACATTGAGTTGCATATATTAGCTGTCCTGCAAACAAAGAAACTCAATAATATGCATTTTTTAGTAGTTTTTTGTTACTCCTAATGTCACTAACTAATCAGACAAAGGATGAAACCACATTGCTTACTGAAATGTCAAGAAGGAGCACATAAAAGCATTTTGCCATCACAAAAGAATTACCTTCCTTTTTGCAAAATTCATGAGCAGCCTCAAAACTCATACTGTCTAGGACTGTAGAAAAACTGTAGCAATTACTCTTAAATTTTATCCAGGGAATAGATGTTTCTGAGCACAGCATTGGTTCCAATAACTTTGTCTCTATGAAGAAAAACCAGTTAAGATTTCAAGCTGGAGGTGGGGTTCATTATTGAAATAAACATCGCATTACATTCTATGAAAGACCAAGATAAATACATGTAGTAAGGTTTTCATGGTAATACTCTGAAAGATTCGATTTAATGTAAATGATGATAAAACTTTAGCCAGTTTTTAGCATTTCTGGCAGAAACAATCCTTACCTAAACATAGCAAGGCATATTAGTACATAGTTTATAACAACGTTGGGACATCTGGAAAATGTGATTCTTGGAAATAGTGGCAGCGAAACGATGCTGGCAAAGGGATTTCCAAATGTACCTAATACGCTCTATGCAGTGCTGAGTATCACAGACTTAGAATATAAAAAGCACTGCTAATAAGCCTAAGTGAGAAAGTAATACATTTGATAAAGTATCACACCATAAAATAAAGGAAACCCAAGGGAGCTTTACATGAGAGAGCAAGCAGGGGAGTCAGGCACAGCCATGCTGAGATCCTGGCTTCACCTCTTCCTATGTGTGGCTGTGAGCCATTACCCTACATGTTGGTTTCTTTGTAAAGGGAGCTAACAATGATACTATTTTTACAATTTTAGAAACTCAAACGTATTACCGCCTGAAACTTCCCAAGCACTCAGTGAATCTATTGTTTTCAAAAAAGGAAGAGCAGGTTTTACAGCACATTAGGAACAGAATTAATATATATTATGTATTTTTATATGGATAATTAGTCTTGATTATTAACTAATCGCATCCTCAGTCACAGTTGTCTACCTGTGCTCCTGATGTTTGTTTCTGATTTTCCTTCTTTCCCTTACCTACTGTAACCTGTGGTAAAGGTAAATCTCAACACCAGTTTTGTCTCACAGATGCTCACTCCTGCCATCCCTGTTTTTGTCCAAGATTTTCTCCTAAGAATGTTTCACCATATTCTATTATTGCCCATTTACATCTCAGTGTCTCAAAGCCCATCTGCACTGTCATGTCCTTCAAGAAGCCATTTTGTACTTCCTCAAATGGATAGGATGCATTCTTTCCTTAAGAACTCCCCCAACACTTGCCGTCCCATTTGAAAGCCACGCCTGGTGCAACAGTTATTTGTCTTTACATCACTGACCAGACCAGAGACTTCTGCACAGAGATTTCTTACTACTCATGCCCATACCCACTGTGCAACGTAGCCTTGCACATGATAGGTGCACAGGACATATTTTTGATTGAATATAATTGTACTTACCAGTGGGCACCTGACAAACGGCACCCTGCAGAAATGACTCGCAGGCTGTGCTCTGCCAGCGTCCATTTGTGTCAGCAAAAACACAGTCACCAAAGAAGGATGACTCCTCATCTTTCCAAAAAGTAAAAGAGGATTTGGTGCCATCTGACCAGTCAAAATTACGACCATTCTGTGGAGGGAAATTGAGTCATCATTTCCTTGGCAAGATTGCTGGCGACATTACCCAGTGCTGTGTAAGCATCCCATATTTCCCACACAGATTTTTATTTCCATTCTTTTTTTTTCTAAGACAGTTTATGAATGCAGCCTGACAAAAAGGAATATCTGCCATAAATGACATCTTTTTTGGCTTTTAGGAATCCTTGGCTTCTTGCCACCATAATTTCTGAGTAAATAATCAGAGGGAAGTAGGATCAAAGCCTTGCTTCTTTATACCAAAATAAATTCTAGATTCAAACATAAAATCAAAAACATAAAGTATTAAAGAAAACACTAAATTTTTTTATATATTTGGCGTATGGTGAATCTAAGTCATACAAAATGCAGAAGTGACAGCAAAACTGACTGCATAAGATCAAAACATTTTTTGATACAAAAATACAATAAAAACTGTACAATACCATTCTTTCACCCATCCCACTGGCAAAGATTAACACTTTCATAATATTGTGTGTTAGGAAAGATGTGAAAAAAACTAGATATAATGCCAGGCATGACGGCTCACACTTGTAATCCCAGCACTTGGGAGGCTTAGGCAGGAACATTGTTGAAGTTTGAGGACAGTTTAGGCTGCATAGTAGGTTCAAGCCCAGCCTGAACTACATAGCAAGACCCTGTCTCAAAAACAAAAAACAACAAACACAAAACTCAAAAACTAGATGTTATTATGTGGTGTGTAATTTATGCAAACTCTTGGAGGATGATTTGGCAGTACTTGTTGCAATTTAAGTGTGCTTAGCAATTTCACTTTTGGAAATTTATCCTAAATGTGCAAATACTTTTCTGTTGTGTAAATATGCATTCACAGGAGAATGGTTTAATAAATTGTGTCACAGTATATTCTTATATCCTACTCTTCTAGAGGATGCATGAGATTTTTATGTGCTCAGGAGGAAAATTACGAAAAAGCATTAAATAGAAAAGCAAATTTAAGGAGCACATACATGGTATGATCTCATTTGTGTTTAAAACACAGTATACATATTACTCTGTTACATGTGCATAATATGGATACACCGATAATTTCTATATGACACACAAGAAATTGCTTACGAGGGGAGTAGAACTAAAGTTCAGGATAGAATTGAGCTTCCTTATCACAACTTTGTGTAATACTTTTATTTCAAAATACCAGAAAACAAAACAAAAAATCTTACCCTGCCCAGTTCATAATAGCTAGACCTTGGAAACAACCTAAATGCCTCTTGACTGAGGAATGGACAAAAAAGATGTGGTATTTCTATATAATGGAACAATAAACTAGACATTTTTACTCTTAAATGGATGAGCTTTGAAAATATACTTCTCAGTGAACTAAATAAGTCACACATATGTAGCTATGACATTGTTGCACTTGTGAGATGAATTGAAAGAAAATCTATCTATGTATGTAAAAATTAGTTAAGATAGTTAAAGAAAAAGAATTTTGAATGAAAAGTAGTTTTCACAGAGTCATCTTTAGGTTTCATTTTTAATGCAAAATGTTTATTTGAAAACAATAGAGCAATCATAACAAAAAAAAGATAGTCATATAGTTGGTTTCTCTTGATTCAATGAGGGGAAAGTTTTGTGCTAATAATTTTCTGGACAATGTTTCATGTCTATATCTTATACCATAAACAACTACTGTGAATATAACAATATGCAATGTGCTGATTATTGTTACTCTCCTATTGGCTTGTTGTGAAATTGTTTTACTTTAATTTCCTACTTTTCTTCTGTTTAAAATTTAAAAAAAGTTAAAAAAGAGAATTAAAAATGAGGAAAAAAAAATCTTACTCTCCAAATTCCACTGTCAGAGGGAAAAAACCAGAACCCAAACCCCACATGTTAAATTTCAAGAGGTACTGAATTAATTAACAACCTACTTTCTAGACAGAAGCGCTAGTCATTTTTCTTGGGGATCCCTGATATGTAACAAATTACCTCAGTACAATGCTTGAGTTCAAGAAGTGTTCCGAAGCATAGATGTGGCAGGACTCATGGAACTTTTGAGGAATTTAAGTCTAAAAATTAAGCAAGTTAATGTCTACCCTAGAAAGATGGACACTCTTGTTTTGTAGTCATAGGCTGCTCCTAAGGTTAGTTAGCAGTTTTTGTGTAAACCAACTATTTAAACCTTACATTTACTGTTATAATTAGGAAATTATTTTCTGTGCTAATTTCAGTGGCTACATCTTGTCATGAAGGATGTAGATGAAAAACTCGATTATACAAAAGACGTTTTAAAGGATTGAGGACACGTACATCAGTGGTGAACAGTCCAATCCAGTGAGCATGTCCCAGCCGGTTGAGGATGACAGTGAGGAAGGACTGATGATACTGGTCTGCAATGCTGACAAGTTCTGCTCCATGCACTTGGCAGGTTTTTATTGCTGCATACCAAGTCATATTTGCCTTAATTATTTTGTAAGTTCTGTTTCCATATTCTATGGTATTGGGGATTGGATACATATCTGATGCATTTACATGGTGTCCAGAAGTATCTAGAATAACAACAACAACAAAATCCTTTGTAGCATCTGATGAAAAGGGAGAAAACAAAATCCATATTGATCCGGGAATTTTTCTTCCAGAATTGACTATTTTGAAATGAGGGCCTTACCTGAAAGTATGCACCATGCTAAAGAATTAGAACACTTAGGGAATTTAATAAATGGGTTTCTTTAAAAATATAAAAATGGACTGAATCATTTGTGGCTTTTTCATTGCTGACAACTCTTTACCAAACCAGTCACTCTTTGGTAGATAATCTCTTAGTCAGGCTTCACTCTGGTAGCTGCATGCTGACACTCACACAGCTCTAGTGGAACTCCACATTTAATAAGAGAATATTAACAAATATAATGTAGTCATAGATTGCATTGCAAACCTGATTTTACAAGCACATATTCTCAGATAAAACACTTGATTAAACTTCTGACCCTGCATGATTATCTTTACCATGGTTAATGTATAAATTCTAAAAAGAATTTAACTCAAGTTAATAAATACTACAAACCCACACAATTGCTATAATTAGATACTATCAATGCATCACCTTTCAGAGTCCAGATTTATAAATCAAAAGGCACTGCTGATCCAGTGTGTGATCAGCAGAGCTCGCCTGTTCATGAGTGGCTGTGACCAGGTGAACGGCAAGCCTGTGTCGGACCCATAGGCCCCCCCTCTTCACTACGTGCACTTGCCTTTTTGTTTGGTATTATGCTATGTGCTGGGGTAGGCTGAGTTAAGCAAAGCTAAAACATGAAAACAAAGTTAAGTTTCTCTACTACTTGATCTAAAGTGACTTAAATTCCTCTCAGTGCACTCGTTTTACTACATTTGAAACCACAGGAAAGGAGCATGCTGAGGTGTGGATATGGCCAGGAAGAAAAAACAGAAAGGATTAAGCCCATCCCTGTCACTAACTAGTTGAAGTAAACTCGAGTAAATTAATTTTCCTAAACTCAAATTTCTGGTCTACAAGAAATTAATGAGGTCTATCTTTGAAGGTATGGGTTGGAATTCATTGAGTTATGCATATAAGATACATACTGTTGTACCTGGACAGGCAGGCAATCAAGAAATGTTGCTTCTTGCTCTCTTCTCTTGCTCTGGTCAGATTCCCCACCCCCACCATGAAAGTGGAAAAATGGGAAATTGACTTTTACCTAAAGCTGCTACCTCCATATAGCAATAGCACATATTGCAAACAAAACCAAAATGAAATTACTCTATTTACCAACTAACTTGTGATGTACTTTTATCAGTTTACTGTTTTTCTAGAAGTCTGTTTGCAGGTCTATAGTTATTTATGCTAAATCAATGTAATAACAAAGTAGTTATTTCAAAATGACAAGAATTAGTAAAATTTTTAGTAATTGAAATTCGGTGGGGTGTGGTGATACATGCCTGTAACCCCAGCAATCTGGGAGGCTGGGGCAGAAAGATTGCAAATTCAAACCCAGTTTGGTCAGCTTAGTGACTTAGTATGATTCTGCCTCAAAAATTAAAAAATAGATAAATAAAAAGGACTGGAGATGTAGCTTAGTGCAATAAAATTCCCCAGGACTCCTAAAAAAAAATAAAAGCAATTGCAGTTCTTTGTATATGTGATTCAAATACCAACTTGACTGTTTTCCTCATTGAGTTATACTTCTGTACTTTTACATATATTAATTTCACCTTATGTAATCAGTTCCATCAAATTGCATCAACACATAAGTGATTTTCAGCAATGTGATTTTGTTGCTCATTGCTCTGAAAAAGAAAGATCTATTGAAAATGAGGTTCTAAACTAGCAGGGTTAGATCTTGACTTTACCTTTATCTTTCTTTTTACTTATATCTCTTTTAACTTTCAGTCAGATAAGCACTTTTAGGTTCGGGCTTTATTTGAGCATACACTTTATGTGGCAGATAATGGAGCAGAACTTCGGTGTTCATTGTAATTTACATGAACGTGTTAGGCTGAATAAAACTTTCATAATAATAATTTGTGAAACTATCATTTGTTCAACATATGTTAGGAACTATAGTGGGCATTATATATTCATAGAATGTTTGAAATAGTTACAACCTCATTTGATAAAAGGCGAGGTGAGAACCCTTAAGGCAGATTCTTCAGGGCCAATATTAAAAAAAAAGTTTTTATTTTAAAAACAATAGCAACAGAAAAGAATAAAAACGATGATGCAGAATTTCAAAGCAAAATAATAGGAAATTAACTCTAGTTAATATATTACATATTATTATCTGCAAAGTACTTGTTCAGATTAAAAGATTTAGACATGAAAAAACGATCAAACAATCAAACAATGAAAGCACAAACTGTTCTTTTTGATGAACTAACAGAGATTAGTAGTATAGCTATCTGTCTTGCATGTGTGTGTGTGTGTGTGTCTATATATATATATATATATATATATATACACATATATATGTATAATCTTTTCAAGGCCAATATTTTTAGCCATCACTACTCTCTATTTCCAGAAAAACACCTATATTGTCAGCCCTCAAAATACCAAAGGGAGGAAGTGGTCAGAGGATAAATTTCAAGAAGAGATCACTTTCACCAGTAGTAGAATACATTATCATATTTAACTGAGAGTGTTTAAGTGCGTTATTATTCTAAGCCTCAATTTTTTTATCTGTAAAATGGGGAGACTTTGACCTGTTTCATTGTCTTGAGGATTTTTATGGCATAATGTTTGTAAGCCAAAGATACAGTGCCCAGTTTTTCATAAGAGTGCAAGCACATGGTATACTGGTATTCTTTCTTTCCCTACAAGGCTCCTGCCTTCCAATATTACTCTTGCTATTACAAATTTAGTATATTCTTTCAGTTCCTAACTACTGTGCTTAAATGACAAGCACTCGGGAGCCTGATATAGGAAGATCATTGTGAGTTCGAGACCGGCCTGGGCTCCAAAGTGAATTCAAGGCTGGCCTGCACTGCATAGTGAGACCCTGTCTCAAAAAATAGGGCTAGAGATTTAGCTCAGTGGCCTAAGTGCCTGCCTGGCAGGCACAAGGCTGTGAGTTTGATCCCCGGTACAAAAACAAAAACAAAAACAAAAACAAAAAAAACCCAGAAATGGAGCATTCCTGGAATTGCTTTTCTGAGGCTGGAGTGGCACAGTAAGAAGTGGAATTCATACTCCAAGTAAGCACATATGTGCTAGGCTGCCCAGAGCTCCACATGGCCCCAGACTCAAATGCACCCTCCCAGAGCGATGTGGTACAGATACCCAGTGCTCAGTGAAAACAAGAGCTGCAGATTTTATTTTTATGGCTCAGGGTCACTCACGGTGCATTCATACATTTTATTGACCCCATTGGCCATTTGTAATAGTGTGGTGCTACAGTTAGAATCTTCAATGTCTCCCAGGCCCATGTGTTAAAGGCTTAGTCCCCAAGGTAGCTCTACAGGGAGGTGGTGAAATCTTTAACAGTGAGGCCTACTGGAAGGTTTTTAGGTCACTGGGGGCATGCCTGTGAATGGGATTGTGGGACTTCAGACTCTTTCTTCTTCCTTCCTTTTTGCTTCCTGGACATAAGATGAGTGGCTTTGCTCTGGACATGCTCCTGCCATGATGTATTGCTTTGCTCATTGAACAGGGACTGGGACCTACGTAACTACTAGCTGAGATAAACCTCAAACTGAGGAGCACATACCGCTTCGGCATTTCACACCAGAGATCACTGGAGGTTCTGCCCTTCAGTTCCAGAAGCATACTGCATATCCTACCTAGTCACAGCGACTATATTTAGTGTGCTGAGGAAGCAGTGTGTATGTATTAGCCATTTTCCTGATTCTTTTCAAAACTTCTCTGGGTAACATTTAAAAATTTGCTTGAATAGACTTTGCTGTGGCTTAGATATAGTTTGAAAACATTCCACAAAGGCCCATGTTTTGAAATTTAACCCCCACTCTGAGGTACTAAGTGGGAGAAAACAATCCAAATATGAGTTTTAGAGGGAAGACCTTTGACAGGTGACTAGGTTTACACACAGTCTTCAAGGCGGAGCCTCCATGACCAGGCAGAGCCTCCGTGACTGAGCACTGGTGGCTCTGCAGGGAAAGAGAGTGGATAGACTTGCTCTTGAGTCTCTTGTCCTGTGGTGTCCTGCACTGCCTCAGGAGTCTGTCAGCAGGAAGTTCATCACCAGATGTAGACCCTTGATTTTGGGCCAGAACCCTGAGCCAACATAAAGTTCTTTTCTTTACAAGGTAGTCTGTTAACTGCATTATAGTGTTTCGTTAGGGTATCAGAAAATAGATTAATACGAACATATAATCCTAAAACACAGCAATAAAACCACTTAATAGGCCTAAAGTGAATGCATAAACTTGTCTATCAGTCAAGTGGCCTTAGCAATCTTCGGAACACAGCTAAAGGACATAGTCCAAGGGTAGAAGGGATTAAATGACTAAATATATGTAAAGACAAAGAATAAATGCTTCAGAATGTTAGCTGTGGAAGTGTTTGCTGCACAGCCATGTAAAGCAAATATAGAAGATATAAGGGGCCAAGAAAATGAAAGGAATCAAAACCCAATTATTTCTTACCCTGCATTTTTTCACAAACAAATCCATAGCTTTCCTTTCCACAGTCTTCTAAATACCATTTTCCAGTGAAATGAAAATTAGGATTACTTGACATCAAGGCACAGAGAGGAGTATGCTTGTGAACTTCAGTGGTATTATGATTTGGAACCTTTAAAATAACACACATGTTATAAAAATAGGGTAACATGCAACATTATAACATTGAAGTTTTATTTAGAACATAATTATAAAAATCAAAACACTACTCTTTATATTTTGTAAATTTATTCACAAACCACTTCATAACCTCTAAAATAAATAATCATTGTGATGAATCATAACCTCATACATGAAATTATATGACTAAAAGTTGACAATTAATAAACTAAAATAAATTTATATGTACAAATTTTTTAAAGAAATAAGCTTTACTAAACAAGTCTTGAATAATATCTCTCATTAAAATAATTTTTAAAAAATCTTACAACTTACATTCATTATATCCAATGGAGACCAGTTAGAATAAGCCACAGGCTTTCCATTTAGCCATGTCTCATAATCATCACTTTGTAACCCTATCCACACACTAGTGGTCTGACCAAAAAGATTCATAGTAATGAAAGCTGAAAAATACAAATACATTATGTAATTTAATACCATATAAACCATTTGGGTAATCATCAAATTCTCTTTAGAGCTCTGATTATATTTAAATAATAACAAAACTTAATTAGGAATCAATTGTAGAATTTGTTCCTTTGTCCTTGTTAAGGTAATGCAGTTTCTTTCACTTTTGTTTCAGTTTAAATTGACAGAAATTAGCTTCATAACCTGAGATTCTATCATATTGTTAACAAAGCAATTTCCAGTGTTCATTCAATGCTTTTTAAATAACAGAGTACTTATATACTGTAATTAAACTAAAGTACATAGTTGCCTAAGTATCAAATAAAAGTGTGTAATTTAATCTAAAGGAATCTAAAATTTACTCCATGCAATTATAGCAGATTATACTTGGGATTATTTTAGTCATTTTGAAGCAGAGATCATAAATAAGTCTATTGTTTTGAGCTACTGGTAAAGTCAAAACCTCCAAAGTTCAGTAATTGATAAAGCAACGCAGTATACTGACTTTTATAGATGTTATGACATAAAAGCTTATGAATCAAACTGAAAAATTACGTGTCATCAACAGTACAATATTTTAAATGTTGACTTGGAAATGCTAATTTTTTTGAGTATTTTAATGACTACTTGAATAAAAATGATTATTTTGGCCCCATTGAA